>JAKSZU010000003.1:128793631-128991131 GCA_026018925.1 Tupaia tana
GCAATGAGGCTGCTCTCATACCAAACATGCCCCACAGAGGTGTGATGCAGGAGAGGTCCACAGCAATGGAAAAATAATGAAAATAGCCCCCCCAAATGAGAATAATATACAAGAAATACCAGATACCATTAAACATCCAAACATTCAGATAATCGGTATCCCAGAAGGTGAAGAGACTAATAAGGGCATTGAAAATCTATTTCATGAAATCCTGGAAGAAAGCTTTTCAAACCTAGAGAGACATTAAAAAAATCCAGACCCAAGAAATACAAAGGACCCCAAATAGAATCAACTCAAGAAGATCTTCTCCAAGACACATTTTAACCAGATTGACCAAAACCACAAACAAAGACTAAGACTGGCAAGAGGGAAATGTCAAGTTACCTACAAAGGGTATCCCATCAGGCTAACAGTGGACCTCTCATCAGAAACAATGCGAGCAAGGAAAAGAATGGGAAAATATATTCAAAGTGTTGACTGAAAAACAATTTCAACCAAGAATACTATACCTGGAAAGATTATCCTTCATACGATAAGAGAAGAGAAGAACATTCTCACATAAAGAAAACCTGAAAAACTTGACCAACACAACTAGGTCTCCAAGAAGTTCTGAAGGGAGCACTATCCCAGGAAAACTAAAATCAGGCAGACAGAAATAAGAGTTCAAAACCAACTAAGAATACGGCCAGCTTAATGTTAGGGGCAAGTCCAGAGTTAAATGTTATCTTCCAGAATTTAAACGGAAAGGTCAGACCACAACAGGAGATAGATTAAGTACATGAGACTGAACTGGTGAAATAGAATTATATGACTTTTGACTAAAACGTCACTAATCTTGGGAACCAGCAGTTAGCGTAATGGCTATGTTACTGGACTCCCACGTAGTCGACCGTGGTTTATGTCCCGGACCCAGTGGCTTGAAACTCACGCCGGGCGCATGTGCGTGCGTGCCCAAGATCCCGAGAGGAGAATGGAGGAGAAGGGATTGCGGTGTGACCATCCCCCCTGAGGGGTGATTTCTCGCTTTCTGTCTCTATGTCTCTCTCTGTCTGGCGAGCACACGTGCCCTATAGTGAAAATCTCTCCAAAGTAAACAAACAAACAAACAAACAAACAAAAACATCAGTAATCTTCTGTGTCCTGTTTTCCAGAGTTAAGGACTTTTGTCTTCTCTTGAGTTGTCGACAGGTCCCTGTACCTACTATTTGAACAGAATCTTAACCTGTTTCCTGGCTTTAAGTCTTAAGAAAAGTTCTCTTAACAGTTTTTGATTTTGATTTATGAAAGCTAAAACTACCATTCTTGAAATTAAAAAAATAAATATTTCATTTATTTATATATTTATTATTATTAAAAAATTAAATTGCTATACAACATTCAGATCATGAAGAGACTTTACCCAGAGTGATATACACCTCAGTCCAGCCCAGCTGAGACCACCATACACATCCTCGTCAACAGATAATAGGCCTTATCTGTGTTCCACAAGGGTCTTACCTCTCCATTTTCCCCCCAAATTTCCTATGTTCTTCCTTTCTCACACTCTCTTTCCACTTTGTCTCTGGTGTCCATTACAATTTTTAATACTTTTATGTTTTCCAGTCTTTCAGTCTCTACCACAGAGTGCAGAGAGTCAGCATATTTTTTTTTTCGTTTGGTCAGAAGGTGCTTTATTAGAGGGCGGAGGCTCCAGCATCCAGCAGCGGCTACAACTGGCCCTCGGGGAACGACCGCTTCTCCACCAGCTTCACTTTGTTCTTGCGCTTGAACTTGGCTCTCTCCTGAGGCTGGATCATGTTCCTCCTTTGGAAGCTCTTGAACCGGTCCCGAGGAGGATGTTGCCCTCAGGAGGATGTTGCCCTCAGGACGATGTTGCCCTCAGGCTTCAGGGTCCTGAGAGAGCTGGACAGCTCCGGGCTGAGCTGCATGGAGATGTCTGGTGCCTGGAACTTGAGCCACCCCAGCCTGGGGGCTTGTTGGCTTCAGCCAGAAGCCCTGCCTGCTGCTGCCTCTGCCACCAAGCCAGCTCCGCCAGCCGCTGGACCACCTGCACCTTGATCCCACACAGCCTGAAGAGCTCCTGGTGCTACAGCCAGGCAGCCCAAGCTTGGTCAGCTGGGCTCACAGTATGCAGGCGGCCTTCTCCCGCAGCCGCTGCTGCTCTGTCTTCCTCCCTGTGGTGGCCAGGCGGGCATGCAACATCTTTCTTTCATAGCCTGACTTGCTTCACTCAGCAACAAATCTTCCATAATCGTCCACTTTCTATCATACTCCAAGGCCTTGTTGTTTTCTATGCCTGAATAGTATTCCATGGAGTATATGTGCCATGGTTTTTTCAATCCATTCATCTGTTTGTGGACATTTGGGTTGCCAGAGAAAGACAGAGACAGGCAGAGGGGAAATAAGAAATAACTCCCCAGTAGGAATGGCCATGCCACAGTTGCTTTTCTTTCAGTCTTCTCTTGGGATTTTTTGGCACACACTGGTGTGAATTTCAAGTAGCCAGGTCTAGGACTCGAACTGTGATCACCCATGTGAGAGTCCAGTGCCTTAACTATCACACCATCTGCTGGGCCTAAACTATTCTAAATGCACACGTATTCACCTTTAGAGTAGGGATAATGATATCCATCCTTTTAAGCAAGTCAACAGATACAATCCCAATATACATGTATATAAACCTTAGCGTAGTTCTTTTCTGTTACTAAATGAATGGTTATCCCTGGCGAGGAGATGAAGCTATTTTACTTCTGGCTCTGTACATCTTCATTACTTCCCACCTCATGGTGTCCAGTCTCATAGCTTTAGTGCAGTTCCCAGTCTTCTCCAACTATCCCAAGCTGGAGAAGAATACTCACCCTACACCAATTTTTCTTTAAAGGAATGTGTAGTGACTAAATGAGGGTAATTAGTATATTTGTCATTTCCAGCTGGCGGCTCTTCAGCCTGATATTCACATTGACCCTGAGCTCTTTCTGTATTATAGAGAGAAGCACCCAAACTTCTTGCTTAATCCATCTTTTCTCCTCCATGACTCTGAACTGGAGAATGAGGTAAAATTCTATAACCTCAAGCACCAGGCTATCACTGTTCCAGCCCTCCTTAATAGTAATAACAAATTCAACAATTTACTGTTTATCTAAATTAAATTAAAAAGAGGAACCTTTTCCTCCATGTTGTATACTGTAAAGATGTACAGTGATCAAATGCAAACAAAAATTTTAAAAATCTCTATTAAAGTCACAACATCATTTAAAAAAAAATAGGGGCCAGTCAGTTAAGGTGCTGGATTCCCACGTGGTTGATCATCGTTTAAGTCTGAGACCTGGTGACTTGCTGTGTTACTTTCTCTCTCTCTCTCTCTCTCTCTCTCTCTCTCTCTCTCTCTCTCTCTCTCTCTCCATGAGTGCATGTGCCCTATAGGAAAAGGAGATGATAATAAATAAATAAATAAATAAATAAATAAATAAATAAATAAATAAAATTAAGTAAATAATTCTAAAAAAAAGAGAGAGAATTTTGTTCCTAATAGAAAGTGAGGGCAAATACTGGAAATGACAAATATGCTAATTACCCTCATTTAGTCACTACACATTTCTTTAAAAAAATAAATAGTGTAGGGTGAGTATTCTCATTGGAGAATGATGGGGAGGGTAGTGACAAAGCACTCACCAAAGGTGAGGACCATGATGCAATCCTTTCCCCTCCGTTCTCCTCTCAGTATTTGGGCATACATGCACATATGAACAATGTGTTATTCAAGCCACTGTGTCTGGGACTTGAACCATGCTGTCAACCATATGAGATTCCGTGGCCTTAAGCACCATGCCACCACTTGACTTCTTTATTCTTTTTTTACTGCACATGATATTCTTGCACTAAAAAAATCACACTGCATGCCCCAGATATGTACAACTATTATATGCTAATTTTATTTAAAAAGGTGAATGCTCTGTGACAAATTATTCAGCCATACCTTTACTCTGCCCCTTCCCAACTTACACAGATCTCTCAAACTTAAATTCGATTTTCACCTTCACAAAAAGTCAGAGCTTTAATGTTTGCCTTTAAGTATCCCTATTCACTTCCCTCTGCTTGAAATTTCTTCCACTGGCCTATTTGAAACATTTTACCTCTTATCTCTTCATCTACACTTTTAAGACTCTCTCGTCAGCTGCCTAATGAGTCTTTTTTGTTTCTTTGTTTTAATTTCTTTTTAGGAGAGATTTTTGCTATGGAGGCCCCACACTGAAAAGATGCTTTTCTGATCCACTTTGCTCATCATGATATCCTCACATAGCCCAGCTCCCTGCCCCAGGTGTTTTTTTATACCCATTCCATATGGTCTATATGGACCATGTTTATTTTCATGTGATACAGTAGCAGATGAGGCAAGCTATTTTCTCACTTTTCTTTGCAGCATCTTTTTATTTTTAAAGAAATTATGCATTTAATTTTACTATTATTATTATTTTAATTTGCTATAGGGCATGTATGCTCACCAGAGAGATAGGGAGAGAGAAAGCAAGAAAGCAAGTCACCAGGCCCAGGACTCGAACCACAGTCAGTGAACTCAAACCACACTTCCCATGTGAGGAGTCCAGTACCTTAACCACTACACCAACCACTGGCCCTATATTTATTTTTTTGGCTTTGCATTTGGATCTCTAAGGGCAAAGGAAGCATTAAAAATAATCTAAAGTTAAAAAGCTATGGTGAGGAAGGGTACATCATGTGACCAATAGATAGATAAGACCACACAAAATCATAAAGTTTAACACATTCCATCCAAGTACATTTATAAATGCAGAAGAAGGAGGAGAAGATGGAATAGGAGGAAATAAGAAGAAGGAGGAGGAAGATGGGGAACTGAGGAGAAGGAGGAAGGAGAGGAGAAGGAGGAGACCTCAGAGGAGAAAAAGGAGGAGGAGGAAGAGAAAGAGGAGGAAAGAGAAAGAAGATGATGATGATGATGAACAAGAAGAAATAATTATCAAAGAGTGATGCTGGTGTAAATAAATAAATAAATAAATAATAAGGAAAAACTCCAATTTCTGTGTTTGAAAGAATGCAATTAAGAGCAGGAATGAAATCATTTCAAACTCACTATACAAATGTGAAGATCTCTCACAGACTATTTGCAATGGGGAAGGGCAGTGACTAACACACTCACAGATATATTCAGACTCACTATTAAGGAAATAATTACAAAGTAATGTTTGCTATGATACCTCTTGTCCCCTATTAGATAAACATAATTTCCATCTGAATACCCAATAAGAGAAATACAATGCAAAATACATGCCTCACCTGGATGGAGTCTCTGAAAGAAAGGGCGATGTGGAAAAGTCTGAATTCTGTCCTGAATGGTTGATGATGGAGCCTGGAGCTCTGTTCCTGGATGAGACAGAAGAAGGAGGTAAGTATTGGTTTTCAAGCCAGACTCAAGACTGCAAAAGAACCATGCCTGTCCAGCCCAAGACTGAACTCTTCCATGGGAAATGCCAGAAGACATCTTTACAACTTCCTGTATCCTCTCATTTGGCACATTTTCATCTTATTAGTCCAACTCCGAACACCTGATTTCTCTGTTAGGTGCTTGGTCAAGATAGGAAGGACACGTTTCCTGTTGATTTCCTGTTCCCCTTGGGAACATGTTAGCAATCAAATGAATAAAGTTTATTATTTTTCCCCATGAACTCTTTAGACTTCCAGAGGCACATTCTAAGGAGTTTGTCTTTTGGTGGGAGGGATTTAGAATTATTTATTTAATTAATTAATTTAAATTTGCTATAGGGCGTGTGTGCTTGCCAGAGAGAGAGAGAGAGAAAGCAAGCAGCCAGGTCCAGGATTCAAACCACAGTCAGTCATGTGGGAGTCCAGTGCCTTAACCACCACACCACCAACTGGCCCCCATCCTTACAAGCTCATTCATACCAACTGTGAGTTAAAACTGTCCCCCGAAGTCTAAGACTGAGAAACACGTCTTGACTAGCCTCTTTAGACCTTCAAAGCATTGCATTGTGGTGAGGATACAGTTTTCATATCCCCAGAAATTTGTTATTTCTCTTCAAATTGGGAAAAATTTGATAGAGGGCAGGTTTACTAATAAAAATCTTACTATACACAGGATAAAGCTGCACCACAGAATAATCTGGCCCAGAATTTCAGTTGTGCTGAGTCTGAGAAACTCTGATTCAAAAAAATATCCATAGATGAGATAATAGAAAAAGTGCAGATACGGGAGACATAAAGGAGGAGAGTGGATGCTATAGGTAGGACAGGCAAAGGGGAAAAAGTATTTAACTGACAAAAGAAGGTAAACTTCTGTGTGTGTGGCTTGTTTTCTCACTTTCCCTCTCCCTCTCTCTTTGTCTCTGCCACTCTCTGGTACATGCATGTGCCCTTTAGCAAATTAAATAATAATAATGAATGAATAAATTATTATTTTAAAAAATGGTCCCCTCAGGCCAGCAGGTGGCAAGGAGGTTAAAGCACTGGACTCCCACACAGCCAACACCTCAGTTCAAATCCCAGAACCAGTGGCTTAAAAATCATGCTGGGCGGGACCAGCAGACGGAGTAATGGTTATGTCGCTGGACTCTCACATAGTTGATGGCAGTCTGAGTCCCTGATGCAGTGGCTTAAAACTCATGCCAGGGAGAAGCTATCTACTTCTGATCTGTGAGCTGCCCTTTCAAAAACTAGGCCAGGTGAAGATTTTCTGCTCCAACTGCATTCTCCAGACATCAAAATCTAGAAATGCAGGCAAGTCACAGGCCCTCTCAGAAATCATGTATATTTGAGTTACAAACTGTCCCTTCCAGGGACTAATGGAACTGAATATTCTGCTCTATCTTCACCCTACAGACCCCCAAATCTAGACGTATAGGCCAACCTTTGTATTCTCTCTGTCTCTTTCTCTTTAATTTTTTTTTAATTTTTAAAGTAAAGTACTTCTTCTTGCCTCTTAGATCTCTCCTTTATTTTGCTAATTCTCACCTTTCTCCCCTCCCACATAGGACAAGCAAATCTCAGGCCTTCTCGAAAGCTATCTACATCTGAGATGTGAGCTGCGCCTTACATGTGGCATGCGAACTACGCCTTTCATGTAGTATGCAAACGTATCGTGTGGTTTTTATTTTTTGCTTGTAAATTTTTTTCTATTTTTTTGTCTTTGTTCTTTTTTTGACACTTGCACATCCATGTTCATTGCATTATCATTCACTATTGTTGAGACATGGAACCAATCCAAATGTCCACGAACAGATGAATGGATTGCAAACGTGTGGCATTTATATATTTTTCTCTTTTCGTCTTGGTTTTCTTGTCCTTTTACCTTTCTCTTTTACCTTTGCTGCTTGGTCCTACACATTGAGTATCTAGACAGACCTAGGTGCACATTAGCCAAACATAAGAATACTTCTAGGGTCAGAGAAATCCTCAATTCCCACTAAAATGGGAATTGCTGCACAATGAAAGAAACTCTTCATAAATCTGAACTCAAACCTGTTTCTGTGGAAAACAGTGGAGGAGAGAAATTGGCACAAAAGTACCTCACAGCAAAAAGAAACACGCAAGCTTACAGTTGCAGAAAACTTCTCCAAAATTGGCCAAAAGTGAATAGATCTCCTAAAGTTCAGAGACAGACTATACGGTGAGCAGCAGGGAGAAAGACGGAGCTGCAGAGGGACCTGCAGTTAGCGTAATGGCTATGTCACTGGACTCCCATTTAGCCGACCACAGTTCGAGTCCCGGATCCCTTGGTTTAAATTCATGCTGGGCGCATGTGTGTGTGCGCCTAAGATCCCTAGGGGAGAATGGAAGAGAAGGGATCGCGGCATGGCCATCGCAGCTAGGGGGGTAATTTCTCCCTTTCTGTCTCTCTGTCTCTCTGGTGAGCGCAAGCACCCTACAGCAAAGACCTCTCCAAAATAATAATAATAATGAAAAAAGATGGAGCTGCAGAGAGAACACAACTCATCACCTCTCAATTGAAACCCCATAGCTCAGCCCGGTGCACCTGTTCTCTAGAAACCAGGAAGCCTTTGAATTACCCAGTTTCAACGACAAAAGTGTGAGCTGCTTGGTGAGCGTTAGGGAAATGGAACTGCAGAGATATTGCAGATCACCTCCTCCTGCATACTCAGATTTAACTCCAAGGAATGATGTAGAGATGTATAATCCATTAGATGACCAGAAACCACTGCAGAGGCACAAGTAATATTAGAAATGAAGAAAATATCTTTCCCCTGAGGGAAAAGAATAACTCCTTAGCATCCACAGACAGTACAGTGTAACTCATTGAAATGTCAGGTAATTCAGAATATTCATAGTAACAAAATTAACATAGATGCTAGAGAAGAGAGACAACAAACTCCAGAAGATTCAAGAGAAACAGATGAGTTCCTTAGGAGGTGAGGAAGTTCTTCTGTGATTTGAAAGAGGAAATACAAAAAGAGATGAGTTTCTCAGGGGGTGAGGAAATTCTTGTGTGATTTGAAAGAGGAAATACAAACCATAGAAAAGAATCAAACAAACCGTTAAAGATGAAAGCTGCAATACAGGAAATAAAAATCTCCCTTGAAAGTATTAAATGTAGATTAGATAATGCAGAAGATTGAATTTCACATGTAGAAGACAAAACTTCTGACCTAGAAGAATTCACCAAAAAAGATTGAGAAAATAACCCCCCAAAGTGAGAATAGAACAAGAAATACTAGATACCATTAAGAACCCAAATATTTAGATAACTGGTATCCCAGAAGATGAAAATAATAAGAACATAGATAATCTATTTCATGAAATTTTTTTTCTGTTAAGATTCTGTCTTTTAAAAAAAATATTTATTATCATTATAATCTTGTTTATATTACACTGAATTACTTATAACTTTACAGTGTATTACATTTCTTTTTCCAAAAGCAACACCATACATATCAGTCAATACAGAGACATTAAAATCCCCGTTTCATCATCCAATATGTCTTCACCGATTTTCCTGATCATTATTGTTATTATTCCAATTATTTTTTTTAACCAGTCAATTCACTATTTCTCATTTTGCTTGTAAAAAGACTTTACCAAACATGAAATACTTCTCAGACCAATCCAGTTGAGAATACTATACACATCATCCTCAACAGGTAATAAACCATATCTGTGTCCTACTAATGTCATGCCTCTCTATTTGTTCTCTTTCTATCTTCTCTATACTCCTCTCTTCTCTGCCATCCCATCCCACACTGTCTTATCCTCTTTAATATTTTCACTGCTTTTACTTCCTTCAATATTTCGCTCTCTACCATAGAGTGAGGATAGTCGGTGTATATTAAGTGGATACATACAATATCTTTCTTTCATATCCTCGCTTGCTCCACTCAGCAATAGATCCTCCATATCCAACCCCTTTCTATCAAATGCCAGGGTCTTGTTTTTTTTTTTTTTTTAATGGCTGAGTAGTATTCCATAGAGTATATGTGCCACACTTTTTCAATCCATTATTCTGTTTGTGGACATTTAGGTTGGTTCCATGTCTTGGCAATCATGAATAATGTTGCAATAAACAAAAACTTTCCAAACCAAGAGAGGCATTCAAATATCCATACCTAAGAAACACAAAGGACCCCAAATAGAATCAACCCAAGAAGAGCTTCTCCAAGGCACATCATAGCCAGATCGACCAAAACCACAGACAAGGACAAGATACTAAAATTGGCAAGAGAGAAATGCCAAGTTACTTACAAAAGTTATCCCATCAGGTTAACATTGGACCTCTTACTGAAAACAACGCAAGTAAGGAAAGAATGGGGAAATATATTCAAAGTGTTAAATTAAAAACAATTTCAACCAAGAATACTACATCAAGCAAGACTATCCTTCATATGGGAAGAAAAGATAAAAACATTCTCAGATAAACAAAACCTGAAAGAATTTACCAACACCAGACCAGCCCTTCAAGTTTTCAAAGGAGTGTTATATCAGGAAAACTAAAGATCGACACACAGAAATAAGAGAACAAAAAACCCCCAAGAAAATGGTCAGTCTAATGTAGGGATAAGATTGAAAATACCACTAATAATGTTGAATATCCCAGAATTTAAACAGAAAAATTGGACCACAGTCATGCTGTGAATTCGACAGAATAGATTAATTACATGAGACAGAACTGGTTAAATAGAATTTTATGACTTTTGACTAAAGCATTACTAATTTTCTTCTATGCTTTGTTTCCCAGATTTAAGGATTTTTTGTCTTCTTTTGAGCAGTTGATATGTACAGGAGTTTGTTTATTTTTTTCTTTTGAAATTGAAACAAAATTTTCTCTAATCCTGACCCCACTGGAATTGGAAAACATTTGGGAATATTCTGATTTTGCAGCAGCATAGTTACTCATATAAGTTTAATTATGCCTTACATTAGAAATTGGAAATACGGGTCATTCCCAGAGCTTTAACAGGAATGTCATTTCTGAAGTTATGACCAGAAAGCTAAGGAACTAAGGTAGAGATCAAGAAAGCCAACAGAAGCTCTTGGAAAGATTGCCTGGTTTCATAAACAGCTCTGCTTGGCAGGTAAGTAAAGAATGTCACTTTCTGATGCACTCCTCCCCACCCCCCCCCAAAAAAAAACCCTTAAAAGTACAAGTATTTAAAGGCACAGTCAGATAGTGAGTTCCTGGCTCAACTCAGTAGACTTCGAGGCTTTTTAAAGAGTCTAATCTGAAGTTCCTTATAAAAGTTTCCAGCAGGGACCAGCAGATTGCATAATGCTTATATCACTGGACTCCCACATAGTCAACTGCAGTTTGAGTCCCTGACCCAATAGCTTAAAGCTCATGCCAGGCACATCTACATGTATGCCCAAATTCCCAAGAAGAGAATGGAGGAGAAGGGATCTTGGTGTGGCTGTCCCCCCAAGGGGTGATTTGTCACTTTCTGTCTCTCTGTTGGACACACATGCCCTACAGCAAAATCTCTGTCAAAAAAAATTTCCAGCCAAGTCAACTAAATCAATTAGTATTTTTATGGAGCTTTGTGCAAATAACAGACCAAATTAAGACTAAATTTATTCTTTTTGCAAATAAGATTATGCTTTTCTTTGGTATAAGGGGGAATGGAGAGAGCAAACGTGTTTCAGAAGAAAACTACAATGCACTTATTACTAGATTTTAGTTTTGTCCATATGGATATTTTGAATTTTTAGCATCTACCTACTGTTTGAACAGAATCCTAATCTTTTTCCTGGCTTTAAATCTTAAGCAAATTTTTCTTAACATTTTTTGATTTTCATTTATTAAAGCTAAAACTGATTTTTTGACATTAAAAATACATTTAAAAATACCTATTTAATGACCATAGTAAGCTACATAGCCTCAGCTAAGTGCTACTGTATAGTATGTTCATTCTACTCACTGAGTTTTATGCCTAAAGTCAGACATGTGTTCAGAGATCCATATATATCAGTTGAACTTGCTATTGAAAGTATTTAGATTAATTAATATCTTTTGTGAATCAATAAATGTGAAAAAAGGGCATGGAAAGCAACTGTAGATACCAGAGACAGTGTGGGAGGAGTGTGGGAAATGGCAGAGAGTGAGAGGGAAGGAACCAAGGGCTAAGAAACAAAACATACAAGAAACAAATGGAAAATTAGTCATTGATAATAACATGTATGGTAAGATCCTCGATTGAGCCAATATACAGTGTGTTCTGGATGGGAAAACTCATTTTCGTATGCTATAGTGATGTACAGTATGTAAATGTGCAATAAATAAATTTTTAAAAAGACCCTCATACCAGGCACACATGTGTGCATACCCAAAACCCCAAGAGGAGAATGGAGATGAGATTGGGCATAGCTGTACCTCCCCAGGGGATGATGTTTCACTTTTTCCCTATGTCTCTCTATCTCTCCAGTAAGCACACATGCCCCATAGCAAAAATTTCACTTAAAAAACAATTCATGTTGGGCATGTATCAGCCCAAAATCCCAAAAGGAGACTGAAAGAGAAGGGATTGTGACATACTCATCTCCCCTGGGGGCAATTTCTCACATTCCCCTTACCTCTCCACCAATCTTTTGGTGGAAAACACACACACATACACACTGTAGCTAAATATAAATAAATAAGTAATTTTTTTTTCTTTTTTTTTAGAATAGAGGGCTACTCAGATCACGGTTCGAGATTCAAGGTTCAGGAAGCAACTTTTAGCAAGGTGACAGCATGGTGCTGGGCAGGCTCTTAAGCAGTCGCTGTCCATGTGCTTCTCCATGTTCTATTCTCTATCCAGATGGGGTTGGCATGCCCCATTCTCTCTCCTTGTAGACACAACAGAAGTCAGTCACAAGGGCTCCACCCTAATGACTTTATCTCACCCAATGCAACACTTTGGGACACCAGGAGGGGATTAAATTTTCACTCAACACCTTGACAATACAACCACATCCCAACATATGAGCTTTCCAAAATATGAACTGTTAAGCAATGTACCATTATACCAAGCTATACCAAGCAGTTAAGGTGGCAATAGAAAATAATTACGGAAGCATAAGTAAAAATCTATGCTCTCAGATGTTCTCATACCATAAAATTATCTGAATGTTCTTGGTTGCCAAGTGTATTTTTTCCATAAGTATAGCAAGATCTTCTCCAAGACACATTTTAACCAGATTGACCAAAACCACAGACAAAGACTAAGATTGGCAAGAGGGAAATGTCAAGTTACCGCTGTTAGCCAAACAATGCGAGCAAGGAAAGAATGGGAAAATATATTCAAAGTGTTGACTGAAAAACAATTTCAACCAAGAATACTATACCTGGATAGATTATCCTTCATATGGTAAGAGAGGAGAAAAACATTCTCAGATAAAGAAAACCTGAACGAATTTACCAACACCAGCCTAGCTCTCCAAGAAGTTCTGAAGGGAGCACTATCCCAGGAAAACTAAAATCAGGCAGACAGAAATAAGAGTTCAAAACCAACTAAGAATACGGCCAGCTTAATGTTAGGGGCGAATCCAGAGTTAAATGTTATCTTCCAGAATTTAAACGGAAAGATCAGACCACAACAGAAGATAAAGTACATGAGACTGAACTGGTGAAATAGAATTCTATGACTTTTGACTAAAACGTCACTAATCTTCTATGTCCTGTTTTCCAGAGTTAAGGACTTTTGTCTTCTCTTGAGTTGTCGACAGGTCCATGTACCTGCTATTTGAACAGAATCCTAACCTGTTTCCTGGATTTAAGTCTTAAGAAAAGTTCTCTTAACTGTTTTTTGATTTTGATTTATTAAAGCTAAAACTGCCTTTCTTGAAATTAAATATATATGCACACACACACACACACACACATATATATAATTTATTTATATATTTTATTATTATTCATACATTAAATTGCTATACATGATTTAGATTGTGAAGAGACTTTTCCCAGAGTGATATACACCTCAGTCCAGCCCAGTTGAGACCACCACACACATGCTTGTCAACAGATAATAGGCCTTATCTGTGTCCCACAAGTGTCTTACCTCTCCATTTCCCCCCCAAATTTCCTACACTCTCCCCCTCTCACACTGTCTATCCACTTTGTCTCTAGTGTCCACTACAATTTTTAATACTTTATGTTTTCCTATCTTTCAGTCTCTACCATAGAGTCCAGACAGTCAGTATATGTTAAGTGGAGACATGCAATTTCTCTCTTTCATAGCCTGACTTGCTTCACTCAGCCACAAATCTTTCATATTCGTCCACCTTCTATCAAATTCAAAGGACTTGTTTTTTATGGCTGAGGAGGGGTCCACGGGCCCTGTGGCAGGGGTCGAGCTTCGCTCTTCTCCTATCCTGGACAGTGTCTTAGTTACCCAGGACAGCGCCTCCCCCAACCCCTGACCACGCCTTCCCCGCCCAGTGGGGAGGGGGTCCTGGTTGGGCTTTGAGCCGACTTTCCACAAGGCGCAGTGTGCGTGCGTGCGTGGGCAGTGCGCTAGCCAAGTCCGGAGAAGGGGCGCCATTCCCCACCTGCGCAGCCGGAGAGCACACGCTCTCTGCGGCGATCCCAGGCGAGGCCCTGGGAGCCCGCGGTGTGTAGCCCCCTCGGTGTTGTCCCCGGAGACAGGGTCGCGGAACCCGAAGGATGGATGGACGTGGAGGAGGAGGAAGGCAGGGACGGCGTCTGCGGTATGGGTGAGTCCCCCGGGGCCTCTGCGGTGGGGCCCGGCCAGTCGGAGGCTCGGGGTTCTGTCCCGAAGGCCTAGGCCGGGCAGTCCGGGTACACCGGGGACCACCATGTGGGTGCGTGGTGGCGGGACCCCTGTGCTGCCCCAGGGCGGTTCCACCTGGCCGGGGACCTCCTGGGGAGCCTTCCCCGTTGCTCCCGTGCCTCGTTCCCACAGGCGGGCGCCGGGGCAGAGAGGCTGCTGTGGGGGTCCTTGGGTAGGGCCGTGCGCGGCCCCTCTGCTGCTTGGAGGAGGCACCTGTGCTCTCCCCGGGCTGTCTCCCCCGCTGCTTCCCGCGCTTCCCCTGCCCAGGCCTCAGGCCTCCGCTGGTTCCCAAAACCCCCCCTCAAACCCCGCCAACCCCGGTTGCCTGTGGCAACAACCACCTCCCCGACCGACCCAGCCCTCACACGCGGCCGGTGGGGACCTGGTGGGGGTCTAAGGCGCCGCAGGCTCTCCTGACCACCCGAGGAACGGTGGGCGCAGAGGGTCTTCCGGGGAGGGGGTGCCGGCCCTGGCGAGGGTTGTGCGGTCCCAGCCCTCGGAGTGCCTAAGGCCTCCAGACCAGTCGCAATGGCTGTGACCCGGGACCCCCTTCGCTCTTTTCTAAGAAAGTGTGATCCCTGAAAGGCGCCCTCAGGCCCTCGCGCAGCCCACCGCCCTCCTGCCCGCCGCTGCCAGGCCTTCTCCCTCGCAGGCCTCCTACCTTCTTGTCGCCGTCTTTTCCGCAGTCCATTCCCACCGTGGGGTGTTGCTATCATGGCCTCTCCTGGATCCCCCCAGCCCCAGAGCTGTCTGGTTCCTGGGCACGGTCAACACCCTCTCCGCCACAGCCCACCCGCAGGCGGCGTCGCGGGTCCCCAGCTCCGCGGGATCCTGAGCCCAGGGACTTTGGTCCCTGCCAGCTGCTAGCCAGGCCCGCCTTAGGTTGCACCACACCTCTGCACTACAGACAGTTAGACCTGGGCCTTGGCTGTTCCTGGCCCCTTGCAGGACAGAGACCTGAGGAGTGTCAGGCCTTCCTCTGGCAGTGCAGGTTTTCCTGGCCCCAAGGTCCAGATTTGCTTGTCCAGGGCATGGCGCAGTCCGTGGAAGTTGGTGTGTGTGGGAGCATTTGTGCTTCCTCAGAGTAGATCCTTGGCGCTGTGCGTGCTCCATTCTGCCCCCACAGGTCCAGGGTGGGCAGAGTAGTCGACTACAGTTCAAGGCCCGGACCCTGTCGCTTAAAACTCATGGCCAGCAAGTGTGTGTGCCCAAAGTCCGAGAAAAGGGATTGTGGCATGGCCAACCCCCTCACCCGCCCCCACTTGACCAGTGAGAAAGAAAGAGAGAGAGAGAAAAGTGAGAAAGCAAACTGCCAGTCCAGGACCCAAACCACAGCTGACCATGTGGGAGTCCAACTCCCCAAACACTATGCCACCTGCTGGCCTCAAACCATGCGATTTTAACACATGACTATTCATACTTGGGTGACTTTGTTCCCCGTTGGGATTTTTCACGATGTCTCGAGATTTTTTTGGAGGTGGGCCAGGTTTGAGAATTGGGGAGCTACAGTCTTCTGATGTGTGGGACCCAAGGATGCTTCTCTGCATCCTGCAATGCACAGAACACCAATCCCACAAAGAATGACCTGAACCTCATCATCAGTAGGGCCAAGGTTCAAAAACCACCTTTTAAACTAAATGACCTCCATGAAGTGATTAACAAAATGTATTGCAAATGGAATCATAATAGTTTATCCTGGGTCCCTCACCTCCTGTCTTAGCAAGTTTGAAAGCCACAGAGTAAACATCTTATGTTTTTATTTTTAAAGAAAGTTTTATTTAATTTCATTTATTCATTCATTTTATTTTAATTTGATGGGAGAAGGGAGGGAGAGAGAGAGAGAGAGTGAAGGAGAGAAAATGAGAGAGCAAGCCATCAGGTCCAGGACTCAAACTGAGGTCAGCCATGTGGTGTCCAGTGCCTTAACCACTATGCAATACTTGTCCCAGCATCTTATGTTTTTAATTGCGGCACACTTGCCTGCTTGTTTGTTAAGTATGGCTGTGCTGTTTTATACCATTGAGTGTAAGGTGCATGTGCGTGTGCAACCATTTGGTTTTGGCGGTGAGCCACTATTGTCTACAGCCCATTAAGAGAAAGGAGCTAGTACTGCTCTGCATGGCCTTGGTTTGGCCTGCTGAGCCTTGATGACCTTGGCTTGGCTCAGCTCAGCTCAAAGAGGGGAGAAAATGCTCTGTGAGCACTCACCCTGAGCTTAACAGGCTCCAAGAGGGAGGAAGCATTTGTGAGCGCTTCTGAGGGCTCTGTGAGTCTACTAAGAGCTCTGTGAGCTCCCACTAACAGTCCATAGACAACCTGACACCAGGGCCTTGCATCTTTTTCTACCTCCCTGCATCTGTTTGACTCACCCTTTAGAAGAGAAAGAACAAACAAACAAACAAAAGTTACAAAACAGCAAGATTTTTGTACCATGTCCCCATCTGCCTGTCACTGTGGGAAGCAGTGCTGTGCCCAATCATACAGTAATAGTTGGCCTCATCCTCAGGCTACAGCCAGAGATGTGCAGAACACCAGCACTGGTTGAGGTGTCTTCAAATCCAGAGAAGCAGCTGGGGATCCTGGAGCCCTGGTGCTTACTGGAGTCTGAGTAATGTCACAGGGATAGTGGGGAGGACTCCCTGGCTTCTGCTACTGTCAGTGAACACTGGTGTCACTGCAAGAGCACAGGTGAGTCTGGCAGATGCTTCAGGACATGAAAGAGGGATAGTGGGTGAGTCAGCACAGGCTGGGAGAGGGAACCTGCAGACACAGACATAGATCAATAAGGAGTAGAGACTAGGGTGATGATTTTAAGGAGTTTCATCCACGAGACTGAAGTAGGGTGGGGCCTGCCCTGTGTCCCCAAGGTCTGTCCTACATGTGCAGTGAAAGAGGAGGAGGAAGGAGGAGAGGAGTCTAGGCCAGTGCGGAGACAGTCTCTGGTTCCCACATGGCTGGGCTACCTTTTCCTCCCACCCTCTGCCACCGGAGGAGCTCTTTGTGCAAATGTGTTGCTTGTGGACATCCATGGTTATACGTACAGGAACAGGGAGGAGGCAGTGCTGGGACCACACCCAGAGAGGCCCCGCTGCTGAGCCTGCATCAGTGAGCTCAGCTCCCATGGGCAAGCCCTGGGAGTGTGGGAAGGGCCCAGCTGTGGGCACTCCCTGTACAGCAAGAGACAGACCCACAGTGCCCCCTGCTGCCTACTGCACAGAGCGTCGTCTCTCAGGGGAAGTCCTGGCAGTAGTTCAGCCTGAGAGCCTACTCACCATCAGTCCAGGACACCCACAGGCCATGCCCCTGCTCTGCCCTGAGGTCACTGATGTTAATACCTAGCCTTTTCCAGGGAGGACTTCTGAGTTACCAGGAGGATACTTGGTAAATATGATGACCGTCCACTTTGAGGAGGCTGCAGGGAGGTGAGATGCAGCGGGCTCAGAAGTGAGATCTGAGTAGCTCCTTGTTCAGGGGACAGGGCTGAGGTGACTGTGGTCAGTGTCTGAGTGAGGTGGATGATCCTGCTTGAGAACAAACACAGCAGGCGCTGTTTCTAGATAAGGGGCGAGTTCTCAGAATGTTTCTGTCTGCACAAATATTCAGAGACATTGGAGAGTGTGGGGTGCCAGGGGGTGCCAGGACTCTTCCACTCTGGGTCTCACATTTTTGGATGAACTTGTTGTCAGGCCACACATGTGTGTCTACATAGGTGCTTCCCACACCAGAAGATGCGTCCTTTCTTTCTTCCCTCTTATCTATCTTCCTTACTTCCTTCTCTCTCTCTCTCTTTTTTCCTATGCTTTTGATGTTAGATAAAAGAAAACTTTTCAAAATACACTGTCTTGAAGTTTCTCCCTAATGTTCCACTAAGAGGTCTATAGTTTAGATTTTTACATCTCAAATTTGCAGATTGACACCCAGTTTTCTCAACATTATTTTTGAAAAGGCAGTCCTCTCCATAGTGAATGGTCTTAGCTGCCAGGTTGAAAATTATTTGGCCAGAAGGGTTTATTCCTGTGGGCTCTCAGTTCCATTGCCTATATGTATGTCTGTCTGTATGTCAGAACCACTCTGTTTTCACTACTGTAGCTTTGTAGTATGATTTGAAACCAGAAATTGTGAGACCTTCCATTTTGTTCTTTTTTCATAAAATGGTTTTAGCTGTTCAGGATCTTTAGTTATTTGAATTGTATATAAATTTTAGGGCGTATATTTCTAACTGGTTGTTGGTAAAGTCATGATGCATTTTTATGTAGAAAAACAGAAAAAATGTATCGTAATGTTCCTGTCCTAATATTTGTACCAAATACCATTGTTAGAATGTCAATAGAAATTTCAATGAATCTGTAGATTACTTTGGAAAGTACTGACATTTTAACCATAGTTTTTATTTATTTTTATTTTATTTTATTTTGTTTTTGCTTAAGGTGCATGCACCCATTACAGAGACAGAGAGGGGAAAAGTGACAAAACACCTACCGGGTGGATGGCCTTGCTGCAATCCCTTCTCTAGTCTTATCTCAGGATTTTGGGCATGCATACCATATGCCCAGTGTGATTTTCAAGCAGCCGGGACTAAGATTTGTACCACCGAATCAACCATGTGGGATTCATTGTCTAAAGTTCCACACCAGCTGCTGGCTCACCCATTTTTATTCTTCTAATCTTTTAGAAGAGCATTTGTTTGACACTGAAAGTAGTCTCTTTATAGATATGGTTAAGCAAGAGTGTTGTTCTTTTTATTTATTTATTTTCTTTGTTTTGACATTATTTTTGTAGTTTAAAATGAAGGAGCATTTTTTTTTTTTGGAGAGGGTTTTTTTTTTTTTTTTTTCTTTTTTTCTTTTTTTTTTTTTCCCGCTATAGGGCGCGTGCGCTTGCCAGAAAAACAGAGAGAGACATAGAGACAGAAAGCGAGAAATCACCTCCCAGGGGAGATGGTCACGCCGCAATCCCTTCTCCTCCATTCTCCTCTCGGGATCTTGGGCATGCACGCACACATGCCTGGCGTGAGTTTTAAGCCACCGGGTCCGGGACGCGAACGGCGGTCGACTATGTGGGAGTCCAGCGACATTGCCATTATGCTAACTGCTGGTTCCCAAATGAAGGAGCATTTCACCTTCTTGGTTATGTTTAGTCATAAGTATTTCTGTTATTCTTGGTGCTGTTATTAATTGAATTGTTTCCCTAATACCATTTTCATGATCTATGGTTTAAGTATAGAAATGCAAAGGATTCCTTTGTGCTGATTTTGACTTTTGAATCATTGCTCAATTTATTTATTAGTCCTCATAGTAGTTGAAGTTTTCTTTTTTTAAAGTGGTTTCTATGGTGATGGTTTACCTAAAGCAAATATCATTTTGCTTCACTTTTTTTCCTGTTTCTATTTCTTTTTGTTTTTTCTCTTTCTCAATTTCTTCCCTCTTTCTCTGTTAGATCTTCCAATACTTTGCTAAGTAAAAATGATGAAAATAGGGGTCAGGGTCTGGATATGGGGGTCTCCATCCATCTCTAGGCCCTGGTGGGTAACTGTCTCTTGCCCACACTGGCCCTGGTATTTCCTGTCCCTCCGTCGTGGAGTAGGAGTAGGCCGTTCCCCCTCCCCTGATCTCCGGCATGCTGCTCTGCAAGGACAGGAACCACAGCAGGCCCAGGACAGCAGAGCCCTGCCCACCCCACTGCTGTCACAGAACCTTCTGTTGCCTGAAGAAGATACATGCCTCGGTGGGTGCCACCACAGCTTGACAGCAGTTTTGTTTGCTTGAGCCTCGTCATCTCTAGTGGTTAGTGGTTAAGCCCAGGTCAGGGTGAAAGACCAGGAGGGAAGGAGCTTTTTTTACTTTAAAATTGAAATATGCTTTGGGCCAGCAGGTAGCTTGATGGACTTCCACATGGCTAACCGTGGTTCAAGACTCAGACTTAGCAGTTTGAAAATCATATTTGGTGCATGTGTGTGTGTGTATATATGCCCCAAATGCCAAGAAAATGGAGGAGAAGGGATCACAGTGTAACCATCCCCCCAGGGGGAGGGGGGTGGGTAATTTCTTGCTTTCTGTCTCTCGGTCTCTGGCAACTCAACATTCCCTATACCAAAAATATCTCAAAAAAATGACAAATATGGGGACAAAGAGTGAAACCTAGCTCCAACTGGATCTGGCTCCCAACAAGTAGTCTAGGGAGAATCACCACGTGTCCTGGTCTGTGTCCTCATCCTCACCCCGAGTAGCTTGATGTTAACTGATATTCAGACATCATGCCTTTCTGGTGTGAAATTTCCAGTGGCAAGGCAATGCCACTAGGCTGAGGCTCACAGGTGGCAGCTGCATCAGTCCTGTCTTGGGGAATCTCAAAGAGGCCTTTCCTTTGACCCTGAGCTCAGTCTCTAGTTTGTGGCTATTTCTCCATCCTTCCCAGCCCTCTTCCTTTCTCTACCTTATCTTACCCCTTGTTACTCTGAGCAGAACTGGGGGCTTTCATGTGTCTTTTCTTCAACTGGGCCGCGGGGAGTGATGAGAGGGGTTTCTGTAGCAGATGCCCCTGCTGCTGTGTGGGGGACACAGACAGGCTTACCTTCAGAACTGCAGCAGTTTCACCCCAAAGCTGAGATTTGCTCCCCAACTGAGGCCAGGTGGCTATGGGTCCCACCTGTGCACACCTCATTCGATGCCACTTCCAAGACCATGAGGACGAGTGTGCGAGGTGTTCTCAATTCACATAGATCTCCCACTCCCTCATTCTCAGCATGGCAACTCCGGCCTTTCAGTCTGTAGGTTTTTGTGTTTCTTGTGCCTGTAAAAACACAGGCCAGGGGAGGGCATGGGATGTCCCATGTCAGTTTCCTCCACAACTCTTGCAGCTTTGGGCCTTCACGAACCAAAATACAACTGGACCTTCACCTACCCAAAATCCCTAAGTCTTGTCTCTTTTTTTTTCTTCCTTTTTTTTTTTTTGCTTTTTGCCTTAGGCCATGTGTACTTGTGGAAGAGCAGACAGAGAGAGAAAGTGAGAAAGTGAGAAATAATCCCCTGATGGGGATGAGCATACCATTATCCGCTCTCCCCTGAGCTTCTCTTGTCATTTTGAGCACACATACATGTACTCAGCATGATTTTCAAGACACTGTGTATGAGACTCAAACCACAGTTGGCCATATATGAATATAGCACCTTAACCACCACGCTAAATGCTGGCCCAATTTTTCTGTTATTTTATTTTATTTTATTTTATTTTATTTTATTTTATTTTATTATTTTATTTTATTTTGAGAGAGATTCTGCTATAGGGTGCATGTGCTCACCAAAGACACAGAGAGACCGATAAAACCTGAGAAATCACAACCCAAGAGGGATGGCCGCACTGCAATCCCTTCTCCTCCAAATTCCTTTTCCGATTTTGGGCATGCATGCACATGCACTTGGAGTGAGTTTTTAAGCCGTCAGGTTCTGTACTTGAACTGCAATCAACTACCAGGGAGTCCAGGAATGTAACGGTTAGGCCATCCACTGGTACCTCAGTGCTTCTGCTTTTATGATTTTGTTTTTAGAAACAGTCACAGGCAAACAACACTATGAAGATGCGTTGAGGGCATGAGTGATTCTGAGGCTGCTAGGAATGGAGGTTGCAGGGCCATAGCTTGTCACATCTCCTTGGGTCCCAACATTTCATGACACTCTGGCTACATTTCTAGTCACAGCATCCATAGCTTACCTCTGAGGGGACATGTCACCCTTCCTAAGCTGACTTGGTCCCTGTCTGCAGCATGCTAGGTGCTGGGAGGGAGGTCCTGTGGAAGCACTCCCAGCCCTTGACCACAGGTGCTTGACCCAACCCTGCAGTTCCTTCCTCCTGGAGAAGGAGACCCTGAGCCCCATGTGGTTTGGGACAGAGTTCAGGTGTCCCCAGTGTTGAACTATTGATGTCGGGCCCCACCCAGGCTCGCTTCCCTGAGATGTCCCCTCCCAGCTCTGCAGATGTTTCTGGGATTGCCTCCCATATAAACTGCCTGAGCATGCTCTTCTTCAGGGACCCACACTGCCGACCCATCATGAGGTTGGCCCGGTATGGAGTACTGGGATTTGTCACCACCTGGTAGGTGTGAATGTTTGCTATCTTATTCTCTTTCAAATTGGAGGAGAAAATGGAGTTAGATGATCAAAAGGTGTCATAGTCACATTTTGACAAATGACACTCCATCAGAAATAAGAGCATTGGCTACTGGGGAAGCCTGGTCCTGTGGATTGGCAGTTTCTGGGGTGCTTTCCTCATCTGAGATGTGATGGCCTCTCCTCTCCTGCTATGGTCACCATCGCCACCCCTCTCTAGTCCCAGTGTCAGTACAGACAGTGGGGTTTGACGACTGGACAGAGCAGAGTAAGGCCACAGTAGGGATGAGGACCTGTGGAGGCAGTTGTAGCTGTGTCTTGCTTCAGGGGGTGATGGGAGGTGCTGGTGACTTTTC
The DNA here is from genome assembly GCA_026018925.1 of Tupaia tana. Lineage (NCBI taxonomy): Eukaryota > Metazoa > Chordata > Mammalia > Scandentia > Tupaiidae > Tupaia > Tupaia tana. Next base: position 128,816,357 of record JAKSZU010000003.1, read on the forward strand.
CTGAAACCCTTCTACGTGCTCAGGCTGCTCAAAGGGCGTTGACCAGTCTGGATTGATAGGAGCCCTACTTTGACCCCACACACTTTGTGCAGCTCTGACACCATCTCCCACCTAGGGTTTCTGAAAGAACCACTTGCAAGACTAGTCCCTCCTGAGCTGAGGCTGAGACACATGGGAATGATCTGTCAGAAGAACCCCCAGAAGGTCACCTGGCCCTGCAGGCATGGAGGTACCCTGCTCCTCAGCGTCTAGCCCCTGATGATTCTTACATCTCCCCCCATTTCTGTGTGGCTCTCCTTCTGGCAGACCTCAATGGGAGTCCATGTGTAGACCCGCACAGGTAGGCTGAGTTCAGAGCAGAAAGCTATTCATTAGGAGCAGTGGGATGGGGGAGGGCTGTGGTATCGGGGGATCAGCTGGGCCAGGTCTCCTGTAGGTGACAGGGCAGGTGCTGGATGTGCAGACCCTAGATCTGCTATGAGGGAAGGGTCTCACCTGACTGAGACCCCAGCTGAGAGAGCATCCTATCCAAGGGTGCCCTGTAGCCCATGAGCAATCTCAGCCCTTCCAGGGATGGGGAGAATCTTTGTAGTATGGGGGGACTGGATGAGTGGAGACCAGCCTGTGGGAAGGATGGTGGAGCTGACTGAGCTGGTGCTCAAGGGAAGCCTCTGTTCAGGCCCTGGTGTGTAGGATGCATGAAGGACCCTCATGCGGGTGGATGGGGAAGAGGTGTATGTATCAGAAAAGACTTGCCCAGTATCCTTGGCATGATGCTTACGGCAGACCCCTGAGTTGGTTTCTGTGCCTGGTGTGCTCTCTCCTGCCTGTGTGGGATGGGAGGGCTGGAACAGATGGACCCTCAAATGCAGTGAGCCCAGGACCCAGGTTTTTCATCATCATCATCACAAGGTGTCCCTTTCCTCAGTCACACTGGGGATTGGGCATTTTTACTGAACGCAGGGAAGATCCAGGATGAGATGCCTGGGCAGGACCAGAGCAGATCACAGACTGAGCTCAGACCCCTGTTCCAAGACCCACAGCAGGCCCGGTGTCCCTGTGAGGGGCTAGAGGGGACACAGAGGATGGAACAAAAGATTAGAGGGCACAGAGGGTTTGGGACAGGATCGCAGGCAGAGTCCCCTGTCTGTGGGGCCATGAGGATCGGCCACTGTGGGAGACTCTTAAGGTGCCCAAAGGTTTAAACTCGTTGGGGCCTCCAGGACCAATCCGAGATATCCACTGTCAGTGAGGTGGCAGGTGAGCCTCAGTGGGTTTTCTGCACGGCACTGCTCTCTGCCACACTGTGCACTGGGGTGGCAGGGACAGGGAGCACAGGGTGGGGCTGGGGACGAAGGAAGTCAGGTCACCACACAACTTACTATCCCCGGGGAGTGAGATAGCAAGTGAGCACATTATGAACCATGAGCTAACCCTGGGAGTTCCCGAAAGTTCAGATAAAGGCCCTGGGAGGACTTTGTGTGGTGAAGGTGGCAGGTATCATTTCCACACCTGTGGGTCCCTGTCCCATCAGAGCTTTCATCAGGATGGTCTAAGACCTCAGGAAGCCCCACTTGGCAACTTGGTGTCAGAAGATCACCTCCCCTGCCCTGACCATCCCCCATCGACCTTGCAGCAAGCTGACGGAGCAGGACTGGCCACCTGGGAAGGTCTATGCCCACACATGAAACTCAACCCAGGAAGCCCTTTACTGCCATGTGGACTCATTGCTGCCCCTTTGAGAGGTGCTGGTTGTGTGGCCAGGGCAGGGCAGAGGACAGGACCAGGAGGTTCCAGACAATGGGCAAGTGGGGGACCTAGAAGGACTGTGGGGTGGGTGGGGCTCGGGTTCAGTGAAACTTCCTCAGGAGCAAGACTTTAGGCTCCCAGTGCCTCTCTTATAAGTACTCAGAGCCCAGCCTGCTCCCCAGAGCTGTGATCTGGAGGGACTAAGGTTATGAAAAGACTAACAGGACACAGTTTTCTCCAGGCCAGGAGTCTCGAGTTGGACCCTCAGCCTGATGTCAGTTCCTAAAACAGGGCCCCAGGCCACCACCAACTATTACACAGTCTCAGTCCTTTCCTCCACCTGTCTAGTCTAAGTTCACATTCTTTTCCCAGGGGAAGGCAAGTGTCCTGGGTTACAGTGTGTGATCATGCTGAGGGCAGCAGTCAGGAACAGGGTCTTCAACTCCGAGCCTGTGTTCATGGCCAGCAGCATGGCACTTGAGAGCACGGGCAAGGTTGTGTTGCTCGTCACAGAGGACCATTTTATCCCCATGCCTAGTGGCCATGAGTACTGGGCACAGACCACACCATTCCATTTGCACATCTGGGTCAGATCCGGGAAGCAGGGAAGGGGTTTTGTTCACTGTGATGAACTCAGTGAAGCTGCCCAGAGGATGACACGTGCAGAATGCAGTCCCTGTTGGCTCACGGAGGTGCTCACTTGACTCTGGACGTTATGGCAGATGTGGGAGAGCCTGGCCGCAGGTCATGTGCTATTGAACATGTGCTCAGAAAGGATGGACCTGAGGAAATATCTCTGGAACCTTGGAGGGAACATCTCCACCTAGGGACAGGCAGTGTCAAGGTTTGGAGCACCATAAGGACCTGCTGAGACAAGGCGTGCGGCATAGGACAGAGAAGACGTGGACCACTGGTTGCCTCTCCACCTTCCTACGGAGTAGGAGTTGGGTTGGGTCTGGCCACTGGCTGACACAGGCCCATGCTGTGCAGCCCCTGAGCTCCAGGTCCCTGGAGTGACAGTGTCTCCCCAAGGACATACTGGTCTGCACATGATGTCAAAAGTTCATGAATTTCATGAATAGGAGACAGAAACAGGGAGACTGTAACCCCTGAGAGCCTGATACCAGGCTCCATCTCTCTTCTCTCACCTCAGCCAGCCGGGGTCATGGGGCGTGAGTCCTCTGCAAACTCAGGGAGGTCTCTGTCATAAGCTGCAAACCACCCTGTGGGTCTGTTTTGCAAAGAGCCACATTACTGATGTGCCATGGACTGGCCTGCTGATCACTCTGACCTCCCCCATCAGAAAAAAAAAAGCCTTGAACCTTCTCTTTGGAGAATAAAATGATTGAAGAGTTTCTACATGCTCTTCCTTACTACAGGGAACATGGGGTACAATCCACTCTTTTCTCTGAGCGGTGTCGAAGGACTGAGTCCCCGTTGACCACAATGGAAACCTTCCTCAAACATACCACTCATGAGGCATTCTACCTTCCCCAGCTCATTGATCTTAATCTCCTGACCTCTAGGACTATGAGGGAATAACTTTCTGTGTTTTGAGCCATTGTTCTTGCTATGGCAGCCATGGAACACTAATCCAAGCCTCGATTTGTTAATTGTTATATTCAATATCAATGTGGCAACATAGGTGGTCCCATGCCAAGACATTCAGGAAGCCATGTCCGACATGGTTGACTGCAGTTCGAATTCAGGAAAAGGCAGCTTGTGAGATATGCCAGGCATGGATCATGCAAGACCAAAATCCCAGCAGGAAGATGAAATGGAAAAGAAGGGATCACGGCATCACCACGTCTGATCAGGAGTTGTTTCTCTCATTCCTCCTCTCTCTGTTTCTCTGTCTCTCTCCAGTGAGTGCACAGGCCCTCTGGAAATTGTACATGAACAAAGAAATGATCACCAGAAGACAGGTGATTAAGTAAATTAACAAACCGTGATGGAATCACAGGCTGTCTGCCAGAACCTTACTTCAGGGGCTAGCAGGTGACCTTGTTGAGACGCCTGACTCCCAATGACTGAACCTGGTTCAAGTCCTGTACCTAGACTTACTTTTTTTTCTCTGTCTTTCCCTCTTTCTGTCTATCATTAATGAGGAAACATGTTCTGTAGCAAATTTAAAAAATAGGTATGATGGGGACCATCAGTTGGCATTATGTCTATTTTGTTGGACTCCCATGTAGTCGACCATTGTTTGAGTTCTAGACCTGGTGGTTTAAACTCATGCCAGGCGTGTGTATGTGTGTGCCCAAGACCCCGAGAGGAGAATGGAGGAGAAAGGATTGTGGTGTGGCCATCCCACCAGGAGAGTGAATTCTTGCTTTCTTTCTGTCTCTCTCTGTCTTTCTGGTGAGCACAAGCACCCTATAGGAAACAAAACAAAACAAAACAAAAACCCCAAAAAACAAAAACACCTCCCACCAAAAATAAATAATAAGAGTTATGATGTAGAAAAGTAGAAGGCTATGGGTTACATTGAGGGCCTCCCACGTAGTCATCTGCATATCAAGTCCCGGACTCTATGCTTGAAACTTATCTCAGCGTGTGTGCACACATGCTAAAGTCCCAAGATGAGAATGGACATGAAGGGATTGCAGTGTGACCACCTACCCTAGTGTGGATTACTTCTCACTTTCTGTCTCTCTTTTTCTCTGCTGAGCACATGAGATCTATGGGGGAAAATATCTAAAAGATATTAATGATAATAATAATAAACAAAATGAAATAAACAATACTATTTTCTAAAAGACCCTACTTCAAATATTCCAATGGCGGCCGGTTCAAGGTAAAAAGTTGGAAAAAGTTAAATGTGGAAACAGCAATGAAAAGAGAGCTGAAGTGGGACCACAGATGAATGACCAACTGGAGCCAGATGAGAAAGGTCCTCGGTTCGCCCCAGATCCTTTTAGTGCACATTGGGTGTGCCCGTGCCTGTTCCTGTTCAGGACAAGCTGTGACTGGGGGTGAATCATGGCATAAAGACACTGGTGACACTTTCAGTCTTTCACTCTTAATGACTCTTTTGGTCTTTCACTCTTGTCTCTTTCTCTTTCTTTGAAAAAACAGACAAACAAACTTTAAGAAGATAAAAAGAAATTAGAGATTTGCTTTTGAGAGAATTTTGCTATAGGACAAGTGCTCACTGCAGAGACAGACAAAGCATGAAAAATCTCCCCCAAGGGGGAACCAGCAGTTAGCGTAATGGCTATGTCGCTGGACTCCCACGTAGTCGACCGTGGTTCGTGTCTCGGACCCGGTGGCTTACAACTCACGCCGGGCGCGTGTGCGTGCGTGCCCAAGATCCCGAGAGGAGAATGGAGGAGAAGGGATTGCGGCGTGGCCATCCCCCCTGGGGGGTGATTTCCTGCTTTCTATCTCTCTGTCTGTCTGGCGAGCGCACGCGCCCTATAGCGAAAAACCTCTCCAAAAAAAAAAAAAAAAAACTCCCCCAAGGATGAATGGTCTTGCCATAGTCTCTTCTCCTAAAGTCTTGTCTCAGAATTTTGGCACACATGCACAGTGTGAGTTTCAATCCACCAGATATGGAAGCAGAAGTATGCCTGGTAGTCCAGCACTGTAACCACTATGCCACCTGCTGGCCCCAGAAATTAGAGCATTTTTAAATATTACAGAAATATGTATCTGATGGAAGAAAATTGGCAGAAAGTGAGAGGTAACAAAATATGACAGAAGGGTCCTTCCTCCTTGCACAATTATCAATTCTAAATGTGTATGCACCAAAGAGCTGCCCAAACCGGGAGGCAGAACTGATGAAAATGAAGGGAGAAAAAGACAAAACCACAATGAATTAGGAGACTTGGACACCCCAACACCACGACTGATAAGACAAGTAGACAGAAAACAGGCAGCATCAAAGAAGAGCTCAACTACGTCATCAACTGATATAGTCTAACAGATAATGGTAGTAAATTCCACTTGAAAACTACTTCACACCATCCTCCAGGTAGACCACACAACGTAGGCCAAGGTAGACTAAATCTTGAATCACAGAAGGAACCTCTACAAAGTCAAAAGAAATGATTCCATAGAGGGTGTTCCTAAGCCACGTGGAATCAAAGCAAATCAGTATGAGGAAGGTAACAGACAGCTTTCTCCAAACACTTGGAAACTAATAAGAAATTCCTAAACAACTGTGGGTGAAGAAGAAAGTCTGAAGATACACATAAGAAGTCACCGAATGAGGACCAGTCCCATGGTGCAGTGGGTACACACAATGCATAGGGAATCAGACCCCATATAACTGACTGTGGTCCAGAGGACACCAGATCCCATTCGCTTTCTGTCGTTTGAATCTAGGTCTCAGCAATTTGAAACACAAGCCAGGGGTGTGTGTGTGTGTGTGCCCAAAATCTTGAAAAGATTCAGAAATGGAGGGAAAAGTGTTGCAGTGTGTCCATGCCTGATACATAACAAATTTCCTTCTCTTTATTTTTCATGAGGACTTATGCCACCACAGTAAAACAACAAAACAGTGAATGAAAGAAAACAATGTTTCTGGGACCAACAGTTAGCATAATGGTTATGTCGCTGGACTCCCATGTAGTTGACTGTGGTTCGAATGTCGGACCTGGTGGCTTAAACTCACTCCACGCACGTGTGCATGTGTGCCCAAGATCCCAAGAGGAGAAGGGATTGTGGCTACCCCACCAGGGGGTAGGGTGATTTCTCACTTTCTGTCTCTCTCTGCCTTTCCGGCAAGCACATGCGCCCTATAGCAAAAACCTCTCCAAAAAAAGAAGTTAAAATAAAAGAAAACTATAATTCTTCCTAATTTGTAGGAATAAGCTAAAGCAGTGCTGAAATGAAAATGTGTAGTAAGAATTCACACATTTCAAGAACTGAATGAAGTCACTCTTTCTGCTCGAAACCCTAGAAAACAGAAACAAGATAACCCAAACATATAGAAGAAAAGCAATGGTAAGTACAAGAGCAGAAATCAGTGAGACTGCAAACAGAAAATCAATAGACAGAAATAATAAAATAATGATCTTGCTCTTTGAAAACATCAATATATCCAGATAATTCTGAATGAATGAGAAGAAAAATAGTAAAAAATAGTACCAACAGGAGAAATAACAATAGAGGCTATGAGTACAGATCTCAGAGCACAAGGCAGATCTGAAACGAATAAGGTAAAATGACAAATGGATTAAATAAGATAATGTGGTTGTAATAAATCAGTTCATCCATTAGCAGACTGCTACAACTCACACAGAAATAGAGTGTTAAGAACCCCTGACATTTTTTTTCTTTAGATTTTAAAATAGGGCATGTGCACTCATCAGAGAAGAAAGGAGAGGGAGAAATCCTCCTCCATGGGTGAGGACTGCACTGCAATCCCTTAACCAGTGTTATCCTCTGGGGAATTGTGGCACAACACGTCGAACGTGATTTCAAAGTCATCATGTTCAGTACCCCAACAATAGTTGACGGCCTGGGAGTCAACTCTTTAACCACCAGGCCACTGGCTGCTCCGTTGACCTCTTTTAAAGGGGCACATCAAAAAGCACTTTTAGAGGGACTTTCAGCTTGCTGTTCCTCATGCCTGGACAGAGCCTTGAGGTCATCGAAGACAGGTGTTTGAAGTCAGGGCAGAGAAGGAGCATCATGTATGTCTTTCTGCATCTTCCTGAGGGGCCCAGGACTCTGTCTCGTTCCATTTCTCCTTCCAGATTTAGAAGAGGAAGGGAGGATAGATACCACGGTGAGGAAATATGGCATCCGAAGTAATGAATAGAAACTAAATTTTATTTGAACTACAGAAAATAAAAGGAGTAATGAGAAGTACTAAAGAAAGAAAAATTAGGAGATAAGTAACAAAAAGAAGTTTTCTGGCTCCCAGGATACAGCAGGGGCAGTGGAGCACAGAGATCATGGGGGGTGGCTGGAGCCAGACCCTGGGCAGCGTTTGGGGCCTCTGAGATCAGCAGAAGGGGTTGTTAGGCTCCAGGATGGGTGGGGGCTGCCTCAGCACATAATCTGCTGCAGAATCAACAGCACTCACTGAGGGTGGTGGAGAAGGCTTCTCTGTGAAGGCTTATGGCATAAGGATCAGTGGTCAGGATGGCCTTTGGGGCCTCATGTGAAGGCCAGGTGCAGGGAACTGTGGTTTCATCATGGGCTGACGCCTGATGAAACACTCGGTGGTCCTGAACACAGCCTCTGGGTTCGGCGCAGTATCTGGGCTGGCTCGCTGGTGGAGATAACTGTGTGGTACCAGGTGGCCCTGGGGCTGCAGGAAGAGGAGATGACAACATACCCCATGCCTACCTAGACACAGCCAGATGACTTCCCCAGCCTTCAGCCCACCATGGTTCTTCCCCGACTGCAGAACATCTTCCCATTCTGCAGTCTCTGCCCCAGTGGGCTGCCATGGCCTGGCTCCTGGGAGCTCCAGACTCTGGAGCCTCCTGGAGGAAAGCTTAGCCCCCTCCTCTAGGAGTGAGAGGATTCCCAGTCCCGCTCACCCTCAGGATCGGCATCACGGAGTGCTGAGCTCTCCAGGTGTGCCAGGAGACGACGGGCTCAGTGCTCTAGGTCTGAGCCAGGCAGGATGAGGGTCACGTAGGCCAACAGCTGCTTAAGGCACAGAAAATCTGGGATTGCTGGAAATCTGAAAACCGGTCCACCCAGGTGGCCAGGAGGGAGTACATGTCTCTGCAGGTACGTGCGGGCAGAAGGGTCAGACGCATGGCCTCTTTTAGACAGGCTGTAGACTGAAACCCACCTCTCACCACAAAGCCCACTCACATTTTTCGTTGGTCCTGGGGTCTGCTGTCCTCCGTGGAATAAGGGAGGATGCATCCATATCTAGAGGAGGCCAGAGAGGGTAACAATTACCGTACCTGCTGTCACTCTGTGTTAGGGGCTGCTCCATGGCCAGGTAGAGCCAGCAGGGAGGGAGTTATTTCTGTTTGTAAAATTCAATTATGTTTGTGCCTAGAAAACTACAGAATATAGAATAAGGACTTCATGTATGTTTGCCCAGGGATGAGCTCAACCAGCCCTTCTACGATGCCCGACTAGGCATGGGGATTCTCTGATAGCCCTGGGAATCCCTGCTCTGGCTCCACCAAACATGGGAATCCCAGGTGGACTCTCCTCCTCCTCTTCAGATGGGAACACTGCTTTGACCAAAGCCACTGAGCTTGAGGCCAAGGACAAGTGATTCCTCCAGGGAGAGGAAAACATGGGTGAGAATTCACCACGGACAGCCCTTTCTGCATGCCAGGTCTTAGGCTCACCCTACCCAGGCTTCAGCCAAACCCCATGAGGTTAGAATTTGTCGCATTCTATTTACTTTAGGAGTAAAGTGAGGCTCAGGGAGCTAAGGGACCTCTCCATGTCCCTCAGCCCTGGTGGGTGGGGCTCACCTCATGAGGAGCTGGTCGAGCAGTTGCTGGGTGCGGCCACGCTTGCGGTGGTTTTGCAGGAAGGTGTAGCCAGTCTTTTCTTGGTTCATGGCCATCTTGGTTTCACTCTGAGAAGGGACGAAGGAGGAACGGGAATTCAAACCTATGAACAGTATAAACTGTAGCATGTGTTAGAATACTGTGCATGGAGCATGTTTTTGGTTTCCTACAAAAATCCCAAAGTGATGCTATACCTGGCCAAGGCTGGGCTGCATGATGGGGTGGAGGAGGGCAGGGACCAAGATCTGTGGATGCTGGACTGTGACCTCTCTAGGGACAAAGACTTGAGAGAGCCCTGGGAGTCCCCTGGTGGGGGTCAGAGCAGGAAGCCTCTGAGAAATCCGGTATTGGCTAGGAGTCCCCTTCTCCCTAACCCCGACCCTGTTGGTCCCACCTCTAACTCTGGGAAGTGGAATGGGTCAGGCCTTTTGATCAGCTTCTCCTGGTTTTGTGCATTCCGATCGGCAAGGACAGAGATGTCACAGGCCTGGGCCAGTAGGGCCCTGCCTTCGCTTCCCACTTAAGCCCTGTGAACTTCTGTTGCCTAGGGGACACATAGGCCTGGGTGAATCCAACACCACATGGATTGCATAAGGGCCTGCTCCACCTCATGGCAGATATCACGCAGAAGGTGAGTCCAGCCTCCCCTATCACTCAGAGACCAATGATATTCATTGGCCGTTCTAACTATCTAAAACCCTTAACCACCACCTGCCCAGAAGGCCCTTCCATGTGTCCCTCCTGACACTTGCACACTGGGATAGATATATGGCATCTAGGTGAGTCCTAAGCAGGGGTTTGGCGGTGCTGTGCTGACCAGTCCTGGCTGTCCTGTGTTACCTTGGGCTTCTTCCAGGCAAATGTCCAGGGATGTCCGTGATGAAGTCTGACCCAGTGCCTCCAGCACTGCCAAATGCCCTCAGCCCGGTGTGTGCGGAGGCCTGAATCTTGGGAACAGGGGACACAGTGTAGGAACATGCTGCTCCCTTGAGTATCTTTAGAGAAATGAACCTGGGAGGGCTGTTACTGGAATGTGGGTGCCAGGTAACCAGGGTTCCGGGTTCTGTTGGGGTCTGCTGTCATGGAAGTGAGGTCACTTCCTAGGGTTTCTTCCTGGTCCCTTGTCCTTTTCCAATATTGTCTGAGGGTCCCGTACGGTACCAATCGCTCTCCCTCCAATCTACACCATGTCCAAACTGTGCATAGTGACACCCATACAGACGTCCCCAGGGTAAGTGGCAGGGTCTGGCTGCACTCAATGCCACAAGAATAGAGAGACAGAGCTGTTGTTAGACCTGCCATCCCTTCTGACCACTTGGACAGATCATGGTGCCTCTAGGAGTTTCCCATCCCCGTCTGCTGACAGAATCATTCTGGCATCTGCTCCAGGTGGGGAATCATCCCGTCTGACCTGAAAATATCCATATTACCTGGAATACCAAGGTCTGGTGTCTAAAACAGATCACAAATGCACACAGATTAAGAATTAGAAAAGGGAGAGTCAACGAGAGCGACCCCGTTATGACTAGTCCTGGTTTCTTCGTTTTGGTCCATGGAGAGTCACTTCCTGTGCTGGTCTTCTGTCCTCACCTTCTCCATGATAAGCTTCAGGTTGAGTGGAACTTAGACCTCATCCTCCTCTTCCATGAACATTCCAGTCTGCTGTGTTATCTTAGGGATTGGTCTGTGTGGTCAGGAGCCTGGATGGTTCCCAAATCTCTTTCCCTGGTACCAAGCTGTGCAATCCCTTCCCCTTAAGGGCTGCCTGAATGCAGTTTCTCCCTTGTAAGTAACATAATATCGGCACGTGGTGAGCAATCACCTTCAGACTGAGTGAGGAGGAATCTGAATTTTTTGTGGTGCTGTCTCTATGGTGTTACCCCTTCCCTTGCCTAATGCGCACTACCAGGCAAGCTGAGATATCACAAGTTACCCAAGGACTGGACCCAGAGCAAAAGGGATCCCTGAGGGCACCAGACAACAGACAGCTTCCCCATCTATCTTCCACTCAGAACAGTTTAGGGACCTCTAGTCGTGAGGTGAGTGTTCCTTGTGGCCCTCACTACTGAAACGCCCTGAGTCAACTCCAAGTCCACATTCACCCTGAGTCCAGATTTCCCCAGTCTCAGTCCCGGTGCCTGCATCAGGTCCTCAAGAAACCAGCTGCTGGGAGAGGGCCCCAGAGGAAGCTCAAGTGCACACACTGAGAAGTGCTCTGGGGGGAGAGCCTTGAGCATCCCCTGATACATCTCCCTGTAAATTGGCACCCTGACTTCAGGATGGGGAATTAAAGTGATGTGGTCCACCAAGTGGACCAAAGATCTCTACCATGTGCCCCCATCCCAGCCTCATCCAGGAAGAAGAGGGGTCTCTGGTGTCCGTGTCTAGTGTGGGGTTGGGCTGTGCTGGCAGAGGTGACACTAATTCAGTAACATGAGGGCCTGCCTGTCCAGGACCCATTCAGACCCTGCTACGTGAACTCTCCAAAGATTGGCTCCTCAGGACGGTTGTGTGGGAGGGGAGTGTAAGGTCTGAGAACCACTAGGAGGGCTCTCAGGGAAGCAGCCCACAGTCCATCCTTGGACAAGGCCATGTCTGCAGAGATGAGGGGAGGTTAAGAGTCCATTGGTAAGTGCCCTGTGTTTTCTTAGCACTGAGTCTGCTGGGGTGAAGGCAATGCTGTGACCTCTGGGAATGTGCTGGCCATCATGAGCCCCTGGGTGCAATGGTGTCCTTCACACACACTACCAAGTTACCTCCCAAGGTCAGGGACACTACTGTGTCTGCAGTGGGCCCCCAGCAGGTGTCTAATGAACACCATGCCCTGAGAACCAAGCACACATGGCATAATACAAAGCTGCAAGCCCCAATTGGCAGCTGTCTGCTGTACTTCCTCTGAATCCCTCCATGGGAGACAGGCCCATCCCAGCCAGTCTGGTGCTTCCAGTGGCTCACTTGGAAGGATAAGTCATAAAATTACCATGAAATAGGCCCCTGGAAAAAGAGCCAAGTGATGGAGGGTCTTCCTACTGAGAAGAGTGGAGCTATTCAAACCTCGCAGGAAGACCTAACAGTAACACAGTCACTAGTATCCAGGACCCCACCAAGGACTGAGACTGCTGTCAGGACACAGGGCCAGGGAGGTAACTCCAGTTCCGAAGAGGCATGGTGTATCTGACGTGGGAGGATGGGTGGCACATCACAGAAAGGGGTTCAAGTACACTGCAAGGATGGTCAGCTCTGTCCTGACCCTTGGCCCCCTTTCAGCTGAGTTGGTGCAGAACACAGCCTGCTTTTGCTTCACCTGGCCTGGCTGAGGGTCGTCCTGAAGAGGTGCGGCACAGAGGAAGGAGGGGACAATCCGTCACATCAGGATGGGGTATGCGATGAGGGGAGTGTGCTGCTGTTCACCTGCCCCAGTGCGGACAATCATCTTAGGCGTTCCTCTCATGGCCATGTGTGTTCAAACGCTGCTGAGTGTGGGAAACATGGCAGGGAGGTCTGGCATTCACACCATGGCGCTGGAGGGAAGGGACATTAGGCAGACAGTGCCCTTGAATTTGGGGGTGTGGGTGCAGTGGTCACAGTCCTGGGTGGGCTCTCAGTCAGGGGTGTGAGCTGGCAGTTGTGGTTCATGACAGGATGAAAACCTCCCATAGTTGAGGCCAGTAGTGCTGGAAAGTCGGTCCCGTGAAGGCCAGAGGCTCCTCCCACAGATGTCCTGGTCCAGGCACCTCCTGGTGAATTTCACCTTTACACACCTGCAGACACACCCAAGGCTATACAACATTTAGATTGTGAAGAGACTTTACCCAGCATGAGATACACCTCCGTCTAGCCCAGTTGAGACCACCATACACATCCTTGTCGACAGATAATAAACCTTATCTGTGTTCCATAAGTGTCTTACCTCTCCTTCCCCTGAAAAATTTCCTGCACTCTTCCCTTCTCACACTTTCCACTTTATCTCTAGTGTCCATTACAATTTTTAATACTTTTGTTTTCCAGTCTTTCAGTCTCTACCATAGAGTGTAGACAGTCAGTATATGTTAAGTGGAGACATGCAATGTCTCTCTTTCACATCCTGACTTGCTTCACTCAGCCACAAATCTTTCATATTCTTCCACCTTCTATCCAATTCAAAGGCCTTGTTTTTTATGGCTGAAGAGGTGTCCACAGGCCCTGCGGTGGGGGTCTAGCTTTGCTCTTGTCCTGTCCTGACAGCTCTTTCCCTTACCCTGGACAGCGTCTTCCCCCCCTCCCCGACAGCTCCTTCCCCTCCCAGTGGGGAGGGGGTTCCGTAGGGCCCTGGGCCTACGTTGCGCACAGCGCTGTGTGCATGCATGCGTGGGCGGTTGCCGGGCACGTCCAGAGAGGGGCGCCATTCCTCGACCTGCACTGCCAGAGAGCTGTGGCTCCCCGTGTTCCCAGGTGAGGCCCTGGGAGCCCGGTGTGTAGCCCCCTCGGTGCGTGTCCCTGGGAGACAGGGTCACGTGTGTCTCCCACAGACCGGTGGACGTAGAGGACGAGGAAGCCAGGGACGGTGTCTGCAGTGTTGGTGAATCCTCCAGGGCCTCTGCGTTGGGGCTGGGCACGTGGGAAGTTCGGGGTCAGCCTGAAGGCCTCGGCCAGGAAGTCCAGGGACGCTGGGGACAGCACCCTCTGCTCTCCCCAGAGCTCCATTTCCTCGCTGCTTCCCGCGCTTCACCTCCGCCCTCCACGGGTCCCCAAGCCCCTCCTCGCCCCCGGCCGCACTCCCCCTTCCCTGCAGACCCCTGTCGCCCGCGGCACCATCCACCTCCCCGACCGACATGGCCCGCACACGTGGGAGTCCCAGGTGTCCGTGGCCGGTGGGGACCTGGTGGGGTCTAAGGCGCGGCAGCCTCTCCCCACCCAGAGGAGCGGTGGGTGCAGGAGGGCGTTCCGGGGAGGGGGTGCGGGCCCTGGCGGGGTGTGCGGTCCCGGCCCCCAGGGTGCCCAAGGCCTCCAGACCAGTCGCAATGGCTGTGCCCCGGGACCCCCTTCACACTTTTCAAAGAAAGTGTGATCCGTGAACGGCGCCCCCCAGGCCTTCGCGCAGCCCACCGCCCTCCTGCCACCGCCTTTGGGCGGTTCGCCCTCGCCGGCCTCCTACCTTCTGTTGCCGTCCTTTACGCAGGGCCCAGGTGCAGTGGTCCTTGGGCCACGTAGTCCGTCCCCGCCGTGGGGTGTCGCTCTCCCGGGCCCTTCGGGATCCAGTTGTCCACCAGCCGTGGTTCAGAGGCGCGGTCGACCATCCCCCCACTCCTCCCCACCACCTGGCTGTATCACTGGTTCCCAGCTCCTTGGGTTTCTGAACCCTGGGACTAGGGTCCCGCCAGCAGCTCAACAGGCCCGCCTTAGGTCGCACTGACCCTCCTTACTAAGGACAGTCACACCTGGGCCTTGGCCTTTTCCGGCCCTTGCAGGACAGAGACATGAGGCACCCGCGAGGATTTCCCTGGCCCCAAGGTCCAGATCTGCTTGTCCAGGGCTCTGTGCAGTCAGCGGAGGCTGGTGTTGGGTGGCATTTCTGCTCTCTCAGAGGGGCTCCTTGGCACTGCGCTTGCTCCATTCTGCCCTCACAGGCCGAGGGTAGGAGGAGTAGTCGACCAGGGTTCAAGGCCCCGACCCTGTGGCTTAAAACTCACAGCGGTCGGTCGGGACCAGCAGTTAGTGTAATGGCTATGTCGCTGGACTCCCATGTAGTCGACCGCGGTTCAAATCCTGGACCCAATGGCTTAAACTCACATCGGGCGCGTGTGCATGTGTGCCCAAGATCCCAAGAGGAGAGTGGAGGAGATGGGATTGTGGTGTGGCCATCCTCCCCGGGGGTTATTTCTTGCTTTCTAGCTCTCTGTTTCTGTCTTTCTGGTGAGTGCACGTGCCTTATAACGAAAATCTCTCCCAAAAAAACGAAAAAAAAAAAACCAAAAAACTCACAGCAGGCATGTGTCCATGCCCAAAGTCCTGAAAGAAATTGCGGCATGGCCAGCTGCCACTCCTGCCTTCACTTGACCAGTGAGAAACACACAGAGAGAGAAAAGTGCGAAAGCAAACTGCCAGTATAGGACCTGAACCACAGTTGACCATGTGGGAGTCCAGCTCCCCCAACCACTATGCCACCTGCTGGACCCAGACCATGCAATTTTAACATACTACTATTCAATCTTGGGTGACTTTGTCCCCCGTTGGGATATTTCACAATGTCTGGAGATATTTTTGGAGGTGTGTTGGGTTTGAGGAGGATTGGGGTGCTACAGTCATCTGATGTGTGGGACCCAAGGATGCTTCTTGGCATCCTGCAATGCACAGAATGACGATCTCACAAAGAATGACCTGGACCTCATCATCAGGAGGGCCAAGGATCAAAAACCTGTTTTAAACTAAATGTCCTCCGTGAAGTGATTAGCAAGATGTATAGCAAATAGAGTCAAAATAGGTTAGTCTGGGTCCCTCACCTCCTACCTTACCATGTTTGAAAGCCACAGAGTAAATATCTTATGGGTTTTTCTAAAAAAGAATAATTTATTTAATTTCATTTATTCATTCATTTTATTTTAGTTTGATGAGAAGGAGGAGAGAGAGAAGGAGAGAAAGTGAGAGAAAAAGCCATCAGGTCCAGGACTCGAACTGAGGTCAGCAATGCGATGTCGAGTGCCTTAACCACTATGCCACCTGCTGGTTGCAACATCTTATGTATTTAATTGTACTGCACTTGCCTGATTGTTCGGTAAGTATGGCTGTGCTGTTTTACACCATTGAGTGTAAGGCACATGTGCGTGTGTGACAGTTTGGTTTTGGCGGTGAGCCACTACTGTGTACAACCGTTGAGAGAAAGGAGCTAGTACTGCTCTGTGTGGCCTTGGTTTGGCCTGCTGAGCCCTGATGGCCTTGGCTTGGCTCAGCTCATCTCTACATGCTGAGAGTTCCAAGAGGGAGGAAAGTGCACCATGAGCATTCACCCTGAGTTTTAACAGGCTCCAAGAGAGAGGAAGCATTTGTGAGCACTACCGAGGGCTCTGTGAGCATCCTAAGAGCTCTGTGAGCTCCCACTAACAGCAGATAGACAACCTGACACCAGGGCCTTGCATCTTTTTTCACCTCCCTGCATCTGTTTGACCCACCCTTTCTAGCAGGAAAAAAAAAAGTTACAAAACAGCAAGGTTTTTGTCCCATGTCCCCATCTGCTCAAGTCACTGTAGGAAGCAGTGCTGTGCCCAATCGTACAGTAATAGTTGGCCTCATCCTCCGGCTACAGCTCAGAGATATGCAGAACACCAGCACTGGTCGAGGTGTCTTCAAATCCAGAGAAGTAGCTGTGGATCTCAGAGCCCTGGTGCTTTCTGGAGTCTGAGTAATGTCACAGGGTTAGCGGGGAGGGCTCCCTGGTTTCCGCTGCTATCAGTATATGGTTTTGCCACCAACACTGGTGTCACTGCAAAAGTGCAGGTAAGTTGACAGATGCTTCAGGAGTTGAGAGAGGGAGGGTGGTGAGTCAGCACAGGCTGGGAGAGGGAACCTGTAGACACAGACACATTTGAATAAGGAGTAGAGACTAGGGTGATGATTTTCAGGGGTCTCATCTACAATACTGAAGTAAGGTGGGGCCTGCCCTGTGTTCCCAGTCTGTCCTACCTGTCCAGTGAAGAAGGATGAAGGAGGAGAGGAGTCTAGGCCAGGATGGACACAGCCTCTGGTCTCCACATGGCTGGGATGCCCCAGGCTGCCTTTTCATCTCACCCTCTGCCACAGGAGGGGCTTTTTGTGCAAATGTGTTGCTTCTGGACGGCCATTGCTATATGTGCAGGACCAGGGAGAAGGCAGTGCTGAGACCACACTCAAAGAGTCCCAGCTGCTGAGCCTGCATCAGTGAGCTTAGCTCCCATGGGCCAGCCACAAGAGGGTGGGGAGGGCCCAGCTGTGGGAAACCCATGTGCAGCCACAGATAGACCCATAGTGCTCCCTGTTGCCCACTGCGCAGAGCTGAGTCTCTCAGGGGAAGTCCTGGCAGTAGGTTAACCTAGAGCCTGCTCACTCTCAGTCCAGGACACCCATAGGCCATGCCTCTGCTCTGCCCTGAGGTCATTGATGTTAATAACTAGCCTTTTCCAGGGAAGTCTTCTGAGTTAACAGGAGGACACGTGAGAAATATGATGACTGTCCACTTTGAGGAGGCTGCAGGGAGGTGAGACGCAGTGGGCTCGGAAGTGAGATCTGAGCAGCTCCTTGTTCAGGGGCCAGGGCTGAGGTGACTGTGGTCAGTGTCTGAGTGAGGTGGGTGATTCTGCTTGAGAACAAACACAGCAAGCACTCTTTCTAGAAGAGGGGCAAGTTCTCAGAAAGTTTCAGTCTGCATAAATATTCAGAGACATCAGTGTGGCATATCAGGAAATAGCAGGACTCTCATATTTGGGTTTCATATTTTTGGATGAACGTGTTGTCAGACCACAATTGTGTGTCTACATAGATGTTTCCCACTGGAGAAGGCACACGTCCATTCTTCTTTCCCTCTTATCTATTTTCCCTTCTTCCTTCTTTTTTTTTTTTTCTTTTCTGTGCTTTTGTGTTGAACAAAGGAAAGCTTTCAAAATTCACCGTTGTGAAGCTTTTCCCTAATGTTCCACTAAGAGGCCTATAGTTTAGTTTATAGTTTAGTTTTTATATCTCAAATTTGCATGTTGACACCCAGTTTACTCAACATTATCTTTGAAAAGACTGTCCTTTCCCTAGTGAATGGTCTTAGCTGCTAGGTTGAAAATGATTTGTCCATAAGTGTTTATTCCTGGGCTGTCAGTTTCATTGCCTATTTGTACATTTGTCTGAATGTCAGAACCACTTTGTTTTCACTAATGTAGCTTTGTTGTATGATTTGAAAAAAGGAATTGAGACCTTGAGTTTTGTTCTTATTTTATAAAATAGTTTTAGCTATTCAGGATCTTTAGTTATTTGAATTCTATATGAATTTTAGGGTGTATATTTCTAATTGGTTGTCAGGACAGTCATGATGCATTTTTGTATAGAAAACCAGAAAAATGTGTCATAATGTTCCATTCCGGATATTTGTACCAAGTAACATTGTCAGAATGTCAATAGCAATTTCAATCAATCTATACATTAGTTTGGAAAGTACTGACAATTTAGCCATCCATTTTTTTAAAAGTTTTGCTTAAGATGCATGCACCTATTACAGAGACAGAGAGGGGAAAAGTGAGAAATCATATATGAGAAGGGATGGCCTTGCTGCAATCACTTCTCTATTCTTACCTCAGGATTTGGGGTATGGATGCTATTAGGCCCAGCATGATAGTCAAGCAGCCGAGCCTAACATTTGAACCACAGATTCAGCCATGTGGGATCCATTGTCTTAACCATATTTTTTCTTGTATGGAGAGGTTTTTGCTATAGGGTGCATGCGCTCTCCAGAAAGACAGAGACAGAAAGTGAGAAATCAGCCCCCTGGGGTAAAGGTATCAAAGTCACACCTAGAAAAATGACACTGGGGACCAGTAGATGGCGAAGTGGTTGATTCTCTGGACTCCCACCAAACCCACTGAGACTCGATTGCAGGGGATTTCTCACTTTCCTTCTCACTTTCTCTGTCTCTCTCACTGGGGCGTGCTTATGCCCTTAGGCAAAAACCTCTACAAAGAAAATGAAAAGTGACAGTCCATAAGAAATTAGAGGGATAGTTGTTTGGAGAGCCTATTCCAATTGATTGGCAGTTTCTGGGGTGTACTCATGATCTGAGATGTGCTGGGTTCACCTCTCTTGTTGTGGTCACCATCCCATCCTGCTGTGGTCCCTCTCTCAGCACAGACTGTGGGGTTTGACTCCTGTGTGGATGAAGGGGAAGCTCAGGGTGGGGAGGATTCCTGGAGGCAGTTGTGTCTCTGTCTCATTGAAAGGGTGATGGGAGATAGTGGTGAGTCTTCCTTCCATCCTTCTGATAAGCCCAGGCTTCTCAAAGTATGGTGACTTGGAGGGTTCCACCAGTGTGTGTTGGGCAGGAGCCCTGTCATGGACCCACACACTTTCTTCAGGCATGACCCATCTTCCATCTAGTATCTTAGAAATGCTCCTGCCAAGATCTCTCTCCTGAGCTGAGTCTGCCAGAAGTGGGTTCAGAGAACCAGCAGTTAGCATAATGGGTATGTCGCTGGACTCCCACGTAGTTGACTGTGGTTCACGTCCTGGACCCGGTGGCTTAAAACTCACGCTGGGCGCGTGTGCGTGCGTGCCCAAGATCCTGAGGGGAGAATGGAGGAGAAGGGATTGTGGCATGACCATCCCCGTGGGGGGTGATTTCTTGCTTTCTGTCTCTATGTCTCTCTCTGTCTGTCTGGTGAGCGCACGCGCCCTATAGCAAAAATCTCTCCAAAAAAAAAAAAAAAAGAAGTGGGTTCAGGTGTGCATAAGGACCCCCAGATGATCACATGGCCTTGAAGTGTTGGGACACCCTGCCCCTCAGAGTCTGGGCCCTGCTGAGCATTACATCTTCCTCCCTTAGTGTCCCCTGCTCCAGACCTAAAGGGTGACCTCATGAGGACATTCACAGATAGGCTGAGTTCAGAGCAGCCGCTGATGCTCTTCATTAGTCGTTGGGGGGTGGGGGAAAGCTGTGTTGTGAGGGGATCTGCTGGGCCAGGGCTACTGGCAAATGACAGTTCAGGTGCTGGAGGTGCATAACCAGGATCTGTCATGATGGAAGGGGAATATGGAGTAAGTGAGGGCAGCACAGGGACAGCAGGAAGGTGGGGCCAGAAGCCAGCTGAGAGAACATCATATTCCTGTGGCTGGAGTGCAGTCTTGGCCCCTCCAGGGATGGAGTGAGTCTGAGTGTCTTTGTAGAATGGGGGAGACTGGATGAGTGTAGACCAGCGTATGGGAAGGATGGTGGAGCATACTGAGCTGGTGCTTAAGGGAAGGCTCTGTTCAAGCTCTGCTGTGTAGGATGTATGAAGAATCCTCATGTGGGTGAACATGACAGGGGTGTAGGTAGCAGAAAAGGACTTCACCAGTGTCCTAGGCATGATGTTATGGCAGATCCCTGGGTTGGTTTCTGGGCCTGGTGTGGTCTCTCTTGCCAGAACACATGGACCCTCCAATGCAGGGAGCCCAGGACACACGTTTTCCAACATCCTCCCAAGGTGACCCTTTCCTCAATCTCACTGGAGATCATGCATTTCTGTAGAAAGCAGGGAAGACCCAGGATGAGGAGATGCCTGGACAGGACCAGACCCAATTACAGTCTGAGCTCAGAGCCCTGTACCAAGACCCACAGCAGGCCCTTGTATCCCTGTGACAGGATAGAGGGGACAGAGGGGATGGAACAAAGGAGTTGACAGGCACAGAGTGTTTGGGACACAGGATCTCAGGCAGAGACCCCTGTCTGTTAGGCTGTGAGGATGTGTTGCTCTGTGAGACTTTTAATGTACCAAAAGTTTTACAACTCATGAAGGCCTTCGGGATCTCTCTGCAACACACCCTGTGGGTGCAGTGGCAAGTGAGACACAGTGGGTTCCTGCATAGCATTGTTCCCTGATGGTTCTTGGGCAAGTGTGAGGCGGTAGGCCCAGATCGACATGGAGCACTGGGGTAGGACTGAGGAATGAAGAGGTCTAGTGACCACCCAGCTGACATGTCCCATTAAAGTGAGATATCAGGGGAGCACACTGTGAACCACATTCTTCCCTGGGACTCCTGAAGGTTCAGTCAAATTCCCTGGAAGGACTTTGTATCCTGGAGTTCCCAGGTGTCATTTACACACTGGGGGATGTCCCTTCATATTTTACATTGCAATATTTATTTGCCAATATAGGGCTGCTTCTTAAAATTCTGGATCAGATCATGTCCTAAGGAAGAGAGAGGGCCACAAGGGCCGACTGTGTTTGGTTGTCCGGAAGGCTGCCGAGTTCTGTAATAGCAGATGTGTCAGCCTATTCATCAGGCATCATTTCATCTGCTGCTCATTTAAAAGGAGGTGTTTGCTTTTAAAAAGCTATGGAAAGTTGGATATTAATATCTTGGGTGTTAATTTAGGAATTCTTCTCACATAGTTGCAGAAATAACTCAGTCCTAAGGTTATTTGTTTTCTGGTCACTTTCCCTGTGTACTTTTATTTTTAAACTTTATTGTTCCCAGTCACCTTCCTTTCAGTATTTGGTGCAACCTCACCCGGCATATTAAGAGCCTTCTCGAGTACTCCTATTGCTTTGATCTTTTTGCTTACTCTCACTTTTTCCTTGCCAGCCATCTCCTGCATTCTGTCACTCAGCCCTATTGATCTGGGCTCTGTAGTGTTCTATACTTATCCCAGTGGAAACAGCCATGTCCCACTATGTCAAAGTAGTCTCTGTCACCCCTGTAGTCAGGTGCTCCATTGTAGTTGGGGACGGGTGGGATGCATTTTGTATTCCCGGTGTTGAGCACTGTGTTGGCTCCTAGTGAGAAGTCAGTACTATCTTGATTGAATGGTTGGCTAAGTGAACAGATGAGAAAAAAATTAAGAAAAATTTTTTTCTACCCAAGAGTAATAGATTACTATCCAATTAAAAAATTATTATTTAAGCATCCATGAAAAAAATTATTGAAGTCATAAATTCCTACCGAAAAGTGGCAGGATACAAAATTAATTCTAAAAATCTGCAGCAGAGGCCCTGGCCTATGGGACAGTGAGGCAGGGCCCTCCTCCCAGCTCCAGCCCTGATATCACCAAGTCCTGAGACCCCCATCTCTGTCAGCCAGGTAGTCCTTTTTTTCTCTTCTTTCATTTTCAAATTTCGAACTTCTCCTTACCACACAGAACTGCCCCCAGCTCTACAGCAACCCCACTTCCCCACCTGCATCCAGACGCCTGGCCCTAAGGTACCCTAAGGCAGGTTTGTCTGCCTCAGATCCTGCCCAGCAGCCCCCATGTCCAGAGACCCCCCTATCTCTTTCAGCCAGGTAGGGCTTTTTTTTTTGGAGAGGTTTTCGCTATAGGGCGCGTGCACTCGCCAGACAGACAGAGAGAGACATAGAGACAGAAAGTGAGAAGTCACCCCCCAGGGGGGATGGTCACGCCGCAATCCCTTCTCCTCCATTCTCCTCCTGGGATCTTGGGCACGCAGGCACATGTGCCCAGCGTGAGTTTTAAGCAACTGGGTCTGGGACGCAAACCGTGGTCGACTACATGGGAGTCCAGCGACATAGCCATTATGCTAACTGCTGGTTCCCAGTAGGGATTTTTTTTCTCTTTTTCTTTGATGTGTTAATTTCGCACTTCTCCTTACCAAACAATATTGCCCCCAGCTCAACAGCAGACCCCAATTCCATCTCCATACCCCTAGCAGAGTGCACAACTTTTTGTTTATTCTCCTTACTTTCTTCATTCTTACTTGGTCCTCTCTTACTCTTCCTCCACCCTCCCAGATGTTCTAGATAGGTCTTGAATAACAGTTCTGAAACATCCTAGTATTGTAAGACTCCCTGGGGTCCTCCTTTTATTGAACCACCTGTGATAAATGAGATACCGCCCTTTAGACAGCTGAATAGAATACTCCTCCTTGGACCACATTGCTACACACAACAGAAGAGAGACTTTGGCATTCATGAGTCCACATCAAAAGGGAAACGCAATTACTCCTAGTTGAAGAAACGTTCTCCTAAAAGGTATTCCAAATTGAATACATCTCCCAATGGCTATAAGTAGATGAAGTGTCTGAGGTCCGAATAAACCAGGAAATATATCTCCATGAAAAGAACACAGTGACTCCCCTCTATTCCTCGAAGAAACAGAGGAAGTTACCAAAATGTCAGAGAAAGAATGTAGAACATTCATGGTGACCAAATTCCATGAGTTGGAAGAGAAAAGAGACAACAAGCTCCAGGAGATTAGAAAGTCCTTCTATGATATGAAAGCAGAAATGGAAACACTAAGAAAGAATCAGATGGCAGGAACCAGCATTTACCATAATGGCTATGTCGATGGACTCCCGCGTAGTCGACCACGGTTCGCGTCCCGGACCCCATGGCTTACAACTCACGCCGGGCGTGTGTGCGTGTGTGCCCAAGATCCCAAGAGGAGAATGGAGGAGAAGGGATTGCGGCGTGACAATCCACCTGGGGGGTGATTTCTCGCTTTCTGTCTCCATGTCTCTCTCTGTCTGTCGGCGAGCACACGCGCCGTAAGCAGAAAAAAAAAAAAAGTTAAGAAAAAAAGAAAAAAAAAAAGATACTAAGATTGGCAAGAGAAAAGCATCAAGTTACCTACAAAGGACATCCCATCAGGCTAATAGCAGACCTCTCATTGGAAACAATGCGAGCGAGGAAAGGGTGGGAAAATATACTCAAAGTGTTAAGAGAAAAGCAATTTCAGCCAAGAATACTGTACCCGGCAAGATTATCTTTCATGTGGGAAGAAAAGACAAGAACATTCTCAGATAAACAAAACCTGAAAGAATTTACCAGCACCAGACCAGATCTCCAAGAAGTTCTCAAGGGTGTGCTATGTCAGGAAAACTAAATACAGTCACACAGCAATAAGAGTTGAACAACTAAGAAAGTGACCTACCAGAGATAGTGTGAGAAGAGAGTGGGAAAGGACAGAGGGTCAGAAAGAGGGGTAAAAAATTCTAGAAACTAGAAATGGAAAAATTTTGATAATAGCATGCACGACTAAGTCACTATGCAGTATATTCTAGATGGGAAATCTCATTTTGTATGCTGTGATGATGCTTAGGGAAAGAATGTAAATGAAGTTAGAAAAAAAAAGTTTCAGGAAAAAAAATGTATTCGGTGACTGCAGTAAGATATATAGCCCAGCTAGGTGCTACTTTATAGGATGTCTAACGTTAGACTTTTGTTCATGGAAATGTATATATCAGCTGTGTTTGCTATGAAAATATTTAGATTAATTAAGATCTTTAGTAATTCAATAAAATGTGGGGGGAAAACAGTATAGAAAGCAAAGAGATACCAGAGACAGTGGGGAAGGAGAGTGGGAAATGGCAGAGGGTAAGAGATAGGGAATTAAGGATGGGGGGAAAAGGGCAAAACATACAGGAAACAAGAAATGGAAAATTATTTGTTGACAATAACATGTATGTTGATGTGTTTGATTGAGAATATACAGTGTACTGTGGATGGAAATAAAAAGCAGTCATGAGAGGAAAGTTCATAGAAATTAGTGCCTCGGTGGGCAGGTTCGATCGGAGATGACCTGCCCTCATCTCTAAGGACCTGAAAGGGCCTCCTTGGGGTGCAGAACCCCCTCCAACTGCCGACCCCTCCTTCCACGCACAGTGGCCACCAAAGAGACAGTCCTTGAGGAAAGCAGAGTTCCCTCTCCCTCCTAAAAGAGGGGTGCGTGGGCCCTGCAGCTGGGTGCGAGCTTCACTCTTCGCCTGTCCTGGACAACACCTTTCCCTCCCCAGCATAGTGGCTTCCCCTACCCTGGACAGCGCCTTCACCCCCCACCCCCACCCGCACTCCCCGCCCTGGCGCCTTTCTGGCTGAGGGAGGAGGCAGTGGGCGGACGTTCCGCACAGCGCTGCGTGCCTTCGTGCGTGGGCGGTTCGCATGGGAAGTCCGGAGAAGCCATTCCTGCACTGCGCTGCCTGAGAGCGTGGCTCCCCGTGTTCCCAGGCGAGGCCCCGGGAGCCCGAGGTGTGCAGCCCCCTCCGTTCGAGTCCCTGGGAAGACAGGGTCGCGTGTGGCCCCCACGGAGCTGACCCAACAGACGTGGAGGACGAGGAAGGTAGGCGACGGTGTCTTTAAAATCCGGGAGTTCTCGGGGACCTCTGCAGTGGGGCTGGGCTCCTGGGCGGATCGGATGTCGGCCTGGAAGGCTTGGGCCAGCAGTCTGGGGATCACCAGGACAACCATGTGGGTTCGTGGGGTGGGACCCTTGTGCTGCCCGGGGGCAGTTCTGTAATGGCTGTGTCACTGGACTCCCACGTAGTCGACTGTGGTTTGTGTCCCGGACCCCGTGGTTTACAACTCTCGCCGGCTGCATGTGCATGCGTGCCCAAGATCCCTAGAGGAGAACGGAGGAGAAGGGATTGTGGGTGACCATCCCCCCGGGGTTGATTTCTCGCTTTCTGTCTCTATGTCTCTCTCTGTCTGTCTGGCTAGCTCATGCGCCCTATAGCGGAAAAATAAAAAAACTTAAAAAAAAAAAAAGAAAAAAAACAAATACTAAGATTGGCAAGAGTAAACCATCAAGTTACCTACAAAGGACATCCCGTCAGGCTAACAGCTGACCTCTCATCGGAAACAATGCGAGTGAGGAAAGGGTGGAAAAATATACTCAAAAGCTTAAGAGAAAAGCAATTTCAGCCACGAATACTGTACCCGGCAAGATTATCTTTCCTGTGGGAAGGAAAGACAAGAACATTCTCAGATAAACAAAACCTGAAAGAATTTACCAGCACCAGACCAGATCTCCAAGAAGTTCTCAAGGGTGTGCTATATCAGGAAAATTAAATACCTTCACACAGAAATAAGAGTTAAAAAACTAAGAAAGTGGCCTACCAGAGATAGTGTGAGATGAGAGTGGGCCTGCTGCTGGCTCTGTGGCCTGCTGCTGGGGACAGGAAAGGTTAGGGGCTGGGCTCTTGGACTTGGGGTCTGCAGGTGAGGTGAGTGGGCAGCGATGGATGTCCCTGCCTTAGAGTCGCTGGGTAGCCTGAGGCCTGTCACTTGCTCTGTGGCCTGCTGCTGGGGATAGGAGAGACTAGGGGCTGGGCTCTTGGGCTGGGGGTCTGCAGGTGAGGTGAGTGGGCAGCGATGAATGTCCCTGCCTTAGAGTCGCTGGCTGGCCTGAGGCCTGCCGTTGGCTCAGTGGCCTGCTGCTTGGGACAGGAGAGGCTTGGGGCTGGGATCTTGGGCTGGGGGTCTGCAGGTGAGGTGAGTGGGCAGCGATGGATGTCCCTGCCTTAGAGTCACTGGCTGGCCTGAGGCCTGCTGCTGGCTCTGTGGCCTGCTGCTGGGGACCCGTGGTGGATTTTTCTAGGCCAGCCATTTTCTCTTCTACATCTGAGATTCTATTTTCTGAATGATCTAGTCTGCTTTTAATATTTTCAAGGGAGGGAACCAGCAGTTAGCGTAATGGCTATGTCGCTGGACTCCCATGTGGTCGACCGCGGTTCACGTCCCGGATGGCTTAAAACTCACGCCGGGCGCGTGTGCGTGCATGCCCAAGATCCTGAGAGGAGAATGGAGGAGAAGGGATTGCGGCGTGACCATCCCCCCTGGGGGGTGATTTCTCGCTTTCTGTCTCTATGTCTCTCTCTGTCTTTCTGGCGAGCGCACGCACCCTATAGTGAAAAATCCTCTCCAAAAAAAAAAAAAATACTTTCAAGGGAGATTTTTGACTTCTTGTATTATAGACTTCATCTCTAACAGTTCCGTTTGAGTCTTTTGTAAAGTGTGTAATTCCTCTTTTAGAACTTGCAAGAATTTTCTCATCTCCTGGAACTTGTCAACTTCTTTCTCCTTTCTCTTTAGCAGTTCATTATCTCTCTTCTCTCCCATCTCTGTTAGCTTCGACATTATGAATGCTCTAAATTCCTTATCAGACATTTCCATGATTTTCGCCGAATAGCTTGTGGATGAAGAAGAGTTATTCTTTTCCCTTGGAGGAGAGGTATTTTCTTGTTTTCCCATATTTCTTGTGACCTGGCAGTGATTTCTTGTCATCTGATGGATGGTGTGTTTCTTTCAAATTCTTGAAGTTCAACCTGAATGTTCAGGAGCAAGCAGACAGAGGTGATCTAGAATCTCTTTGCCGTTCTGTTGTGATCGCTGGTGCAGCAGATTCAGTAGATATTGAGGAATATTTTAACCCGCTAACTCGTTTGCTGGAGGCTGAATTATCAGTAGAAAATCTTGATTCCCTGAAATATCTAGTTCGCTGGAGCCCTGTGGAACCTTCTTTGAAGGCCTGGCCTCTTCTGCCGCTAGCTCGTTTGCTGGAGGCTGAATTATCAGTAAAAAATCTTCATCTTCATTCCCTGAAGTATCTAGTTCGCTGGAGCCATGTGGAACCTTCTTCTCTCTTTTTTTTAAGATTTTGTCATAGGGCACATGAGATCTCCAGAGAGAAAGTGAGAAATCACCCCACCTCCCTTCAGGGGCCACGCTGCAATCCCTTCTCCTCTGTCCTCCTTTTGGTATTGTGGACATACATGCATACATACCCAGCATGATTTTCCTTTCTTCTTCTTTTTAAAAAAAATATTTATTTAATTAATTCCATTTGTTGTTAGTTTTAATTTTACCAGAGAGAGACAGAGAGGGAGAGAAAAAGGGAAAGAAAGAAAGCAGGTAGCTAGGTCTGAGACTCGAACCACAGTCGGCCATGTGGGAATCCAGCGCTTCTAACCACCACGGTGTCACCTGCCAGGCTCCCCCCCCAACATGGTTTTCAGGCCTCCGTGACCAGGACTTGGATTTTGGTTGGTTATGTGGGAGTCCAGCGCCTTAACCACCACACCCATGAATTGCTTTTGATCAGGATGGGCTCCTGTGATAGCCAGGGCAGCCGTGCCTGCAGGGAGAGAGCCAGAGAACCTCTCAAGGATACTCGGTTCTCTATGGGTATTGTCATCAGTCAGACCTTGGAGCACCTGGTAGGGCTTCTGTTGGACCAGTTTGTGGGGTTGCTGGTGGTGATGGCCCCAGCTTTGGGGCACAGGTGAGTGGGACTCTTTCAGGGTTGTGGTCAATGGAGTTTCCTGCATCAACTCAGCCTAGGAAGTGAGTCCTCTGGGCAGTAATGGAGATAGACATGTCAGTGGTCATGGGCTATGTCAGGACAGGACATAATATCTCCACCATTTTCTTCCTCTGTCACAGCTTAGAGTCTCCCCTGCATTTTTATCCTCAGGACAGTGCCACACTGTTTTGTTTACTGTAGATTTGTAGTAAGTTTACATATCAGGAAGTATGAGTCCTCCACCTTTTTTTTAAGAAGTTTTTGCCTTAGGGTATGGGCGCTAGTCAGAGAGAGAAAGACAGAGACAGTGAAAGGGAAAGTGAGAAACCACCCTACCCCCCCCCCCCCAGTCCCCTGCCCCAGGGGATGGCCATGCTGCAATCCCTTCTCCTCCATTCTTCTCCTGGGATTTTGGGCACACACACATGCGTGCCCAGCATGACTCGAACCACAGTTGGCCATGTGGGAGTCCCACACCTTAACTACTATGTCATCTGCTTACCCCTATTTATTTATTTATTTATTTATTTAATTTGGCCAGAAAGAAAGAGAAAGGAAAATTGAGAAAGAAAGCCATCATGTCTCGGACTTGAGTTGCAATTGGCCATGTGCGAGTTCAGCACCTTAACTACCATGCTACCTGCTGGCTCCCAGTAACATGATTTTAATGATATTAAGTCTTTCAATCCATGAATACAGGATGAATTTCCGTTTATTTAGATTTTTTTAAAAACTCACTTTCAGCAATGTTTTATAGTTTCTAGTGTATGTGTGTACAACTTCTTTGGTTAAATTTCTTCCTAAGGGGACCAGCAGTTAGCATAATGGCTATGTCACTGGACTCCTATGTAGTCGACCGCAGTTCGCATCCCAGACCCGGTGACTTAAAACTCACGCTAGGCAGGTATGCATGCATGCCCACGATTCTGAGAGGAGAATGGAGGAGAAGGGATTGCGGCGTGGCCACCCCACAAAGGGTGATTTCTCGCTGTCTGTCTGTCTGTCTGTCTCTGTCTGTCTGGCGAGCGCAGGCACCCTATAGCAAAAGCCTCTACAAAAAAAAAAAAATTTTCCTAAGTATTTTATTCTTTTTATGCTATTATAAGTAAAATTGTTTTCTCATTATCATCTTCTGACATTCATTTCTAGAGTGTAGAAATAAACTGACTTTGGGGACCAGGAGGTAGCAGGGGTAGTTAAGGCACTGGACACTCCCACATGGCCAACCGTGGTTCAAGTCCTGACCTGGTGGCTTGCTTTCTCACTTTCTCTCTCTCTCTCTCTCTCTTTTTGTTTTTGTCTCTGGTCAAATTAAAATAAATAAATGAATAAATAAAATTAAAAATAAATAAAGAAAAAAGAAAAAAGATATAAACTGACTTTGTATGGTGATTTGGTATTGTACAACTCTGCTGAAATTGTTCATCACCTCAATTTTTTTGGTGGATTCTCTAGAATTTTCTATACATAAATCACCTGTTCTGCAAACAGAAGAGGTTTACTTCTGTTCTTCCTCTTAGATGGCTGGTCATTCCCTGGAAACTCCCTGGCTCCGGAGCTGGGTTTGGACTCCGTTGGCTCTTTGTTTCCTACCAAGCTCAGTGCATGAAAGGCATGTGTCCTGTGGTGTATTATGCAAATCTGAACCCTTTTTCACCCCGTTCCCCCACCAGGGTCCTCAGTCCTGAGAGCAGCTACACTGTGAGGGGCAGGCCCAGGTGGCCACATGCTGTGCTGTGTCCGTGGGGGGAAACAGCTGCTTTGACGCTGTGTACTGGCCAGGGAGGAACATTCAGGGTCTAGAGACTTTGAACTGACAGAACCTCCTTCAGTCGTTTAGAGGATCCACAGTGCCCCCTGGTGGCTACCATGGATTGAGCTTGTCTGTCTCTTACTCATTTAACTGCTGTTGATCATTTTGACAGCCACTGTGTTTCTGAGGCCCTGTCACCCAGTTTTAGGGTTCCATAGTCTTCTCTGAATGTTTTGGATGACTAAAGGAATTGTTTCCAGGGCCAGCTGGCCCTTTTGGAGTTACTTGTTGTGAGCCTCACATTGGATAAACTGCTGGCTTAGGTGGGAATCATTTTAATAATTTATGTTAAAGGATTTAAAATAACGGTGTTGGACTCCCACATGGAAAATCATAGTTTAAATCCTGGACACAGCAGCTTGAAAATCATGCCGGGCACATGTGCATGCATGCCTAAGATCCCAGGAGAATGAAGGAGAAAAGGTTGTGGCATGGTCATCCCCCCTGGGGGGCGATTTCTCACTTTCCCTCTGTCTGTTTCTCTATGGTGAATGCATGCACCCTATAACAAAAACTGAAAAAGAAAAAAATAATAATTTAAAGTAAGAAAATGACTAAAGCCTGGCAGGTGGCATGGTGGTTAAAGGTGCTGGACTCCCACATGGCCAACCACAGTTTGAGTCCTGGACCTGGCGGCTTGCTTTCTCACTTTCCTTCTTTCTGTCTTTCTCTCTTTCTCTCTCACTCTGTCCCTCTCTGGTCAAATTAAAATAAATAAAGAAAGAAAGTTAAATAAAATAATTTAAAAAATGACTGAGGACTTATGATTAAGGGGTCTTTTTTAAAAAAGGATTATTTAATTTTATCAATTATTATTTTTAAAATTTCCTGTAAGGCACATACTACAGAGAGAGAGGTAAAGTGAGAAGGCAAGCCATCAAGTCCAGGTCTCAAACCATGACTGGCCATGTGGGAGTCTAGCAATCTGACACCATGCCACCTGCCAGCCCCAAGGGCTTGAACTGCACAATTAGCCATTTGGGATCCAGTTGCTTTAATTTCCATGCCATCTGCTGGTCCTGAAACAAATATTTTTTTATTTGAGAAGTTTTTGCCAGAGAGGGGCTGGCAGATGAGTTTCAAGCTGCTGGATCTAGGACTTGAACCACAGTCAACCGTATGGGAGTCCAGTGTCTTAATCATTAGGCCACCCCCCGAAACAAAATTTTGAAAGTGCTCAGTGCTGGTTACAGTTGATTGAACGGCAGTGTAAGATGCAAGCAGGCCTGAGCACCTGTCTCATGGCAGACCCTGAGCCTAGAGGGCTCCGGACTTTAGGGGACTGAGAAAATACAGTCTTGTGTTTTATAATCAAAAGAAATGTGAATCTGAGGGGTTGGCAGGTGATGTGGTGGTTAAGGGTGTTGGACTCTCACATGACTAACTGTGGGTCAGGTCCTGGACCTGTGGCTCGCTTTCTCACTCCCCCCCCCCTGTCTCTCTCTGATCAAATTAAAATAAATAAGTTAATAAAGTTAAATAAAATAAAAAGAAAAAAATAATTGAAATAAATGTGAATCTAATTCAACCTGGGTTATATATATATTTTAGGCCAATGGAGCCAAACAGTGAAATTTTTTATAAAGAATTATTTAATTTTATTTGTTATTTTTATTGTTATTACTTCTTAAATTTGCTATAGATCATGTGTGCTCACCACAGAGAGACAGAGAGAGAAAGTGAGAGAGTGAGAAAACAAGCTGCCAGTCTAGGACACAAACCATGGTCAGTCATGTGGGAGTTCAGCACCTTAACCACATGCCATCTGCTCTCCCCCAACAATGGAATTATTTATTTATTTATTTATTTAATCTCGTTTGTTGTTGTTATTAATATTTTTTTATTTGATCAGACAGAGACAGAGAGAAAGGGAAAGCGAGGAAGCAAGCTGCCAGGTCCAGTACTTGAACTGCGGTCAACCATGTAGGAATCCAGCGCCTACCACCACGCCACCTACCGGCCCCACCAACAATGGAATTTTAATACCCACATTTTTCTGGGGGAAGCCCCAGGATGGGAAAATATCCAGGACACAGAGTCATGACATGTCCTCCATGGGATCAAGTGACATTCCATCATGACATCAAATGCCTCAAAAGGAGTGTGCATGGGGAAAGAGGCCAGGAGAGGGGCATTTGCTGTGTGATTGCATTTATAAACCTTGGACTTCAAAAACAATCAACTGGGACCAGCAGATGGCGTAATGGTTATGTCACTGGACTCCCACTTAGCCGACCATGGTTCAAGTCCTGGACCCGGCAGCTTGAACTCACACCGAGCTCATGTGCGTGCGTGCCTAAGATCCCAAGAGGACAATGCAGGAGAGGGGGTTGCAGCATGGCCATCCCCTCTGGGGGGTGATTTCTCTCTTTCTCTCTCTCTCTCTCTCTCTCTCTCTGTCTTTCAGGCAAGCGCACGCACCCTGTGGTGAAAACCTCTTAAAAAAACCACCAATCAACCAGCACAGAGAGGGGATCAGCGGTTGACTTGAGGGTTTTGTAGGAGGGGTGGAGGGAGAATTTCAAAGGGGCCAGAGGGACTTTGGGATGGGGGTGCATTCACTGACTTGATATTTGGATGTTTTCAAGGGTGTCAAATGAGCTATGAAATCACACACAAAAGGGTAGAAAATGTGAGTGGTTTACTGGAGCTCAATCACTCCTCAGTAAGAGTTATGCTCAGGGCTAGAAGATGGCAAAGTGATTAAATCACTAGACTCTCAAATGGCTGACTGTGGTTCAAGTCCTGGACCTGGTGGCTAGAAACTCACATTGGGCACGTGTGTGCGTGCCTAAAATTCTGAGAGGGAAATGAAGAAGGGATTGCAGAGTGGCCATCCTCCCTGGTGGATGATGTCTCACTTTCCCTCTCACTTTCTGTCTCTCTCTGGTAAGCACATGCACCCTAAGTCAAAAACCTCTTAAAAAAGAAAAAGGAGTTATATTCAAGGCAGGCGGGAACAAAAAGCACAGGACATAACCCCATGGACCACCGAGAGGCCATCATAGGTCTGTAAACCCCCGGAAACAGGGAGGATGGATGAAAGAGAGGTGGGATTCCCCACTCAGAGGTGGGGTCTGAGATGCCCATAGCTGGACCTGCTACCTCAGCCCTGATCCCCCAGTTCTGATCCCCCTGCATCTCTCACGAACTGGACCTGGCCGGTCCCTGGTTTCCAGGACAGACATAGCATCCTGTGACCGGTGACCTAACTCCCTGAGAGACAGCCCTGCCTTGCATTGCCCTGTCAGTGATCAAGGCCCAGGTGAGACTGCTCTGTGGGAGCTGAGAGGACCAACCAAACAGGGGATGGAGGAAAAAATGTCATTGTACTTATAGGTGTCTGATATTCTGTTTAAAAATTAGTAAAAAGCATTAATCTCTGATCTGAACATTTATGCAGTATGAATTATTCTGTCAAAGATATCAAGTTTAGGGGCCAGCAGTGGCATGGTAGTTAAGGGTGTTGTACTCCCACATAACTGACTGCAGTTTGAGTCCCAGACCTGGTGGCTTGCTTTCTCACTTTCTCTCTTTCTCTCTCCCTCTCTCTCTCTCTCTCTCTCTCTCTGGACAAATTAAAATAAATAAAGTTAAATAAAATAGTTCTTTTTAAAAACTCTAGTTTTTAAAAATCCAATTTACTTTTTAAATAATTTTTAAATTCTTTTTCTTTTTTTAAAAATAATTACTTTATTTAACTTCATTTATCCATTTATTTACTTATTTATGTATTTACTTACTTAAACTTGACCAGAAAGGGATAGAATGAGAGCAAGAGGTAAAATGAGAAAGCAAGCTGCCAGGTCCGGGACTCGAACCATGGTTAGACATATGGGAGTCCAGCACCCCTAACCATCATGCCACCTAATAGCCCACTATGTGATTTTTATTTTTGGATTCACTTTCTCACACCTAGCAGAATTTTCTAATATTTATCCACATCATAACTGCTGTATGGATGAAAAATATTCTATTGTATGGATATATCACATCTTATTAATACACTAATTTATTGATGGACATTTTATCTATTTTGGCTAGTATGCTGTTAAGAACATTTGTCTACACATTTTGTCTAAGTATGTGTTTCTAATTATTTTGGCTTAGGTAAAGAGAAATTTCTGGGTCATATGATACATTGTTGGTCTTTTTTAAAATAAATAATTACTTTATTTAACTTTATTCATTTATTTGTTTTAATTTGACCAGAAAGGGACAGAGTGAGAAAGAGAGAGAGAGATGGAAGAGAAGTGAAAAAGCAAACCGCCAGGTCTGGGACTCGAACCTGGTTGGCCATGTGGGAGTCCAGCGCCCTTAACCACCATGCCATCTGCTGGCCCCATTTTTGGTCATTTTTCAGTAATTGATATTCCTTTTCCATTTTAGTTAAAGCAGTTGACATTCTGACCAGCAATTGTGGTGTCAGGGTAATTCTGGTTTAAAGAATGAGTTAAGGAACATTTTCTTTTTCTTTCTCTCTATCTCTTCCTCCCTCTCTTTCTTTCTCTTTCTTTCTCTTTCTTTCTTTTTCTTTTCTTTTTTCTTTTCTTTTCTTTTCTTTTCTTTTCTTTTCTTTTCTTCTTTCTTTCTTTCTTTCTTTTTCTTTCAGAATTACTTTACTTAATTTTATTTATTTAAATTTTTGTCCCTCTCTGACAGAGAGGGACAGGGAGAGTGAGGGAAAGTGAGAAACCAAGCTTCCAGGTCCGGGACTTGAACTGTAGTTGACCATGTGGGAATCCAGCACCCCCAACCACCTTGCCACCTGCCAGTCCCAAGTTAGGAAACAGTTCCACCTCTGCTATTTTATTTTATTTCTTTTAGGAATGATAAGGAGGGACAGGCAGGTAGCATGGTGGTTAAGGGTGCTGGACTCTCCAGATGGCCGACTGTGGTTCAGGTCCCAGACTTGGTGGCTTGCTTTTTCACTTTCTGTCTTTCTCTCTCTTTCTCTCTCATTCTGTCCCTATCTGTCAGATTAAAATTAATAAATAAATAAGAATGATAAGGAGAAGATGTTTTACTTTTTTTTTTTTTTTTTTACTTCTTTGGAGTGTTTGCATTTCCTACAGCACATAGCTTTTTGTCAGTGTTTACTGATTCTTTGACCTCTGAAAAAAGGTTTCTGTTATAAACAAAACTAATATTGAATTAATTTCTAATTCCTTCTATGTTATCTTATATTAGTACTTGTATATACATTACTTACCTATGTTATGTTGGGGTGTTTTCTATATGTGTACATAGATACCGCAATTTGGTGATTCCATGATATAAACACATTTTAAAAATCATGTTATATACTATAAATATATACAATTTGTATTTGTCAAAACAATTTAAAAATCAGGAAAAAAATACCTTTTAGTTCTATTCCATGTTTTGGCAAGAAGTTTTCTAAAAAATTTTTTCTGACCTTAAGTGGCCTTAGGACCTTTCTGCTTTTGGTTAATTTCTGCAAATACCTCTTTCTAAACACAAAAAAGTACTTGGAAGAAATGACTGTTTCCAGTGAGCTTTAAGAAAATACTTCAGAGACAGTTTTACTACCTTTCTTAACCTAATTAGGAGGTAGTTTCAGTTCCTTGGTCCGGAGCTGGATCTTGGCTCCGTCCTATATGTTAGATGTCTGGTTATAAGACCTCTCAGGCGAGGCCCTCTCATCCTCTCCCGCTGACCTCACAGCCTGTCTAAGGCGGAGGCTCTCAAGCTCAGCACCATGGACATTTGCAAATAATAACTCCTTCTGGGGAGGGATCCCCGAGCTCAGCAGAGAGCAGCTGGGACACTCACATGGGGTTCTGGGAAGACCCAGCTTCTGATTCTCTGGGGAACTGCCTGGGAGTTGGGTCGGGGTCATCTGGAGACTAGTCCCTCCCAGCATTCCCAGCTCAACTCACCTGCCATCCCAGCAGGATCTGGGGGCTGGGCCTTTCTGTTCTAGCCGCTCCCTTCAGCAACCCCGCAGGAGGGCAGGAGGACACAGAAACCTGACCTCAAAACTGGCACCTTGGGGCTGGCAGGTGGCATGGTGGTGAAGGGTGCAGGACTCCCATGTGGTTGACCATGGTTCGTGTCCCGGATCCGGTGGCTTGCTTTCTCACTTTCCCCCTCTCTCTTTCTCTCACTCTGTCCCTCTTTAGTTAAATTAAGATAAATCAATAAAGTTATGTGGAATAATTATTTCTTAAAAAGGATTTATTTATTTATTTCCATTTGTTATTATTATTTAATTTGACCAGACAGAGACAGAAAAAGAGAAAAGGGAAAGCAAAAAAGCAGATTGCCACGTCCATGACTCATACGGCGGTTGGCTATATGGGAATCCAACACCTTTAACCATCACACCACCTGCCTGCTCCAAAAGAAATTTTTTTTTTCCGTGGATTGGTTTTTGCTATAGGGTGTGTGCACTTGCCAGAGCGAGACAGAGAGACAGAACGTGAGAAATCACTCCCCCAGGGAAATGCCCACACCACAATCCCTTCTCCTCCATTCTCCTCTCGGGATCCTGGGCATGCATGCACACGTGCCCCGGCGTGAGTTTAAGCCACGGGGCCCAGAACTTGAATCACGGTCGACTACATGGCAATCCAGCGACATAGCCATTACACCAACTGCTGGTCCCCAAATGAAATAATTCTTAAAAAAAAAAAAAAAAAATTGGCACCTGAGGAAGGAGCTGCTGAGTCAGGAAACTGCTCCCCAGCCATCTCCTCTCTGCTGGGCGGCAGCAGGTCCCTGGCAGTGCCTCTACAGCTCTGGCACCTGGCTACCAAGGAAGTGCCCCTGCCCAGCCCTGAGCTCATCACACTCAAGACAAACCTCCTCAGCCCGCAGCAGGACATCCGCGAGGGCAAGAGGGTGCTCGGCGGATCGACAGCCTCAGTGGGTCCTGCGTGTTTTGCGCAAGCACCTGTCTCTCCCTGCACAGTCCTGCTGAGGGCTCTTGGTGCACAGTCTCCCGCGCGCCCTGACTGATCCCAAGCCTGGAGCGACCCTTTCATCTCAAAGCGGAAATGCGCGCCCTCGTTTCCAAGTTTCCTCATGCGCGCGACCTGCGATGCACATTCTGGGCATGCGCGCCCATTCTTTACTGGCTTTTCAAAAACGCTCTAAGCAACTGAACCCACAGAGCGCGCCCACACTCTGGAGGTTGTGGCAGCCCAAGAAGAGCGTTCAGATCCGGATCGCAGATCCAGTATTGAATTCACCCAGCTGTTTCCATGGGAAGTTACCAGGGCAAGCTCTGCCCCTCAGCCCTGCCCCCGGCCCTGGGGAACAGGAACTTGCAGAGGGGACTCAGCAGCCTGGAGCCCACTGACAGCTCCCGCCCTGGGCCTGTGGCTGGCCGGGGTCACCCAGCTGTCTATGCCCCTAGACCCATTTATAGGCCATCCTCCAGGTTGTCAGTGAGACTGCACAGATGGTTCCAAACAGCAGCGGGGAGAGGGTGTTCCAGGATCCTGCAGACCCTAGGCTCCTGTCTGAGGGGCCTGAGCTCAGTGTGCAGGCGGGGGCTTCAGAGGAGGCCTGGGCTCTCAGCTCCCGACTTCAGGGCCTTCTGCAGAGCTCTCTGCTCGGCCCAGGGGCACAGAGTCACGCCTTTGCAGCCTGCAACGCCCAGGGCTGC
The DNA here is from genome assembly GCA_026018925.1 of Tupaia tana. Taxonomy (NCBI): domain Eukaryota; kingdom Metazoa; phylum Chordata; class Mammalia; order Scandentia; family Tupaiidae; genus Tupaia; species Tupaia tana. The sequence continues at coordinate 128,853,718 of JAKSZU010000003.1, forward strand.
CCGAGACTCTTCCACCAGCATCTCATTGAGGGACCTTGGAGAGAGCAGACAAGGGGAGGCTGAGGAGGAGGGAGACCCCTCAGTGCCACAGAACCCCGAGGACCTTAGAAGGTGCCCCCATGGGGCTGGGCAAGCACAGTCAGCATTTGTGCCTCTGGGGGTCACTGAAGGTCTCTGCTCCTTCATTCCTCAGCCTGGGCCTCTACAGAGAAAGGTCCCTGCCCAGAGGTCAGGAGAGAGGGCCAGGAGGGTGGCCCTGGGCTCTGGCATCATGTCCTGCTCCGTAAGAAACCCCATCACGAGCTCCTACAGCTCCAGTCAGGGGCTCCCCCCAGCCAAGAGGAGGAGGTGTCTGGCCACACCCCACTCTAGGGTGTCCCTCAACACCCCTAAGAAAGAGAGCAAGGAGGGGTCCCAGCCACCCTCGGCACCCTCTGAGCTTTCCCAGAGGAAGAGCCCAGACTTAAAGGAGGCACCTGAGCCCAGGGAACGGGCAGGGCCACCCCAGGGCTGTCTACCCACGCAGGACACTTCCAGGCCCTGAAAGTGAAGGTTTCCTCTCCTGCCACGCAAGGGTGGGGACCCTCCTGCTGCCGCCACCCCTAACCTTGATTTTCAGGTCACTTCAGAAGATCTAGACCAGGAGAAGAGAGCAGCCTTCCAGAGAATCCTGAGCACATTGACTGGTGAGGCCAGTGGGACCTGCAGCAGCTCCAGCCTTCCAGTCTTGGGTCCCCACCTGCTGCCCCGCGAGCTCCCAGCCACAGTGCCCAGCTGGAGGAGGGCCAGAAAGGGCAAGACTCGCAGGGCCCAGTGTCCCTCCTGGGAGTCTCTGCAGGGGCCCACTCAGTGCACCCTGGGTCAGGAGGGCAGCACAGCTCCACAGGCCAAATCTGCTCCTCCTCAGGATTTTTTCCAGGCTGCCCTCCACACTCCCTGCCCCCTGTCCCATCCTCTGTGCTGGCCCCAGTGCCCTCGCCATGATCAGGCAGGGATGGGACAGGTCTGTTTCCTGGGGTCCCTGCTCCCTGCCCCACACCAGGAATGAACGGCCAAACCGAAGGTCCAATTCATACCTCTACTTCTGCAGTTTCTATGGGGACCCTTCCCCACTTCCTGCAGAAGCCCATGTGGGGGCCCCCTGGGAGTGGAGAAGATGGAGGCCCTGGGCTCCCCGGAACCTCAGCCAAAACTGTATCAGGTGCCAGTTCCACCTCCATAACTAATTCCAAGTCCTTAGGAAGGAAGAGAACAGCTGCCAGGAGTGTGCACCCTCCTCTCTCCCATGCACAGAGCTTACCTGTCTCCACCCCGAGTGTGCCCCTTCCTGTTTCCTACTCACAGGGCCTCCCTGTTCTCACCCCTATGAGTGTGCCCCCTCCTGTTTCCTACTCACAGGGCCTCCTTGTCCCCAACCCGAGTGTGCACCCTCCTGCCTCCCATTCGCAAAGCCTCCCTGTCCCCCATGGTCCTAGCATCTCCCGCATTTCTGGCCTGCCCTTCTCTGTACCTGGGGTCAGCTCTAGCTTCTCAAGCAGCCCCTCTGCAGGCTGGGCTCCCAGGCCTGCATCTGAGTTGCAGGTGACCCCCAATGGAAGTCACTCCCTCTCCCCAGGTGACCCCCATGGATATCACTCCCTCTTTCCATTCTCTCATCTTAGGGTCTCTCCCCAGCTCCAGTGCGACCTTCTCCCCACCTGCCCAGTACCTTGCGACAGCCCCCAGTGGCAGCTCAGCCCCAGGCAGGGTCACCAGCACCCTGCCTGCACCAAGCCCCTCCGACTACACCCAAAATGCGAGGCTTCCCATTTCCCCTGGGGCCACCTTCCAAGCACAGCATTCCTGCAGTTCATCACTGTGCAGACTGCAGACCTGCTGGCTCCTGTCCCGACCCTGACCCCAACCTCTACTCCAGGCCAGCCGACCTTAGGTGGCATGACATTTCCCACATTTGGAGGTTCAGTACCCCCAAATACCCCTTCGGGCCACCAGGCCAGCACCCAGCCTGCCTTTCCTGCCACCCCACCTGTCCTGACCCCCAGCCCATCCACTGCCTCTGGTTTTGCAGGGACGCCCTTCACACCCAGCCCTGCCACCAACTCTCAGCCCAGCCCTGGGCAGGGCCACTCAGCTCTTGGCAGCAGAGGCCCAGCCCCCTCCAGGCCGGCGGGTTCAGGGGGGAAAAGGCGCTGGAAAATGTGGCAGGATGTGGAGGATCTGTGCTCCAGCCTCGAGTCTCTCCACATCACACCAAAGGAGAGAGGGACCCTGAGCACACACAGCAATGGGGGAAGCGTGGGCCTGAACCCCTGGGCTACCGCTAACCAGAGCACTCCCATAGTGACCTCTAATCCCAACAGCTCTGGGGACAACCCTGTGCTGGGGAGCCCTGCTGCCCCTCCCTTTCCTCACAGCACAGGGGGACAGCCCACGCAGAAACGACTCAGTTTGAGTGGAGGATCCAGCCCCCCTGCAAGCCAGGCTGCCCCTGTGCCAGCCTCGAACCTGAGCATCTCTGCTGCTCAACCACAGTCGGCCGAGAGGTCCCTTGACCTTGGGTCTCTTTCTTCCAGAAGGAAGAGGCCCACCCCCGTGAGTGTAAAGCCTGCTGTACCCCCTTCTCTGAGTGTCCCATCCCCTCCTGGTCCTACCACCTCTAATACCCCAGGTCTGTCCTTCCCTGTACCTGGGGTCAGCTCCAGCTTAAACTGCACCATACCTAGGCCAGTGTCTGACGTGCAGGTCACCCCTAAGGATATCACTCCCCCTCCTGAACCTCTCCCCTTGGGATCTCCCCCCAGCTCTAGTGGGACCTTCTCCCCACCTGCCCAGGACCTTGTGACAGCCCCCAGTGGCAGCTCAGCCCCAGGCAAGGTCACCAGCACCCTGCCTGCACCAAGCTCCTCCCACCAGCCCCACACTGTGATGCTTCCCGTTGCCCCTGGGCCCAACCCCCAGCCTATATTAGGGCCCCCCCATAACCAGCAGCGTGGAGCCCCCAAAGTTAATCACTCTCAGCACATTGGAAACCTGGCAGCCCCAGCCCCAGTCCTGCCTGGAACTTCTACTCCAGGCCAGCCAGCCTTCGGCGCCACAGTACATCCAGCGTTAGGGGCTTCCTATCCCCCAGTGCCACATTGGGCAACCAGGCTAGCTCCCAGCCAGCCTCTGCTGCCCCCCCACCTGTCCAGATTCCCAGCCCATCCCCTGCCTCTGGTTTTGTGGGAACCCCTGCCACGCCCAGCCCTGTCACCAACACTCAGTCCAGCACTGGGTAAGGTCACTCAGCTGCTGGCAGCAGAGGCCCAGCTCCCTCCCTGTCAGTGGGTTCAGGGGGGAAAAGGCGCTGGAAGAGCCGGCAGGCCATGGAGGATCTGTGCTCCAGCCTCGAGGGTCTCCACATCACACCAAAAGACAGAGGGACCCCAAGCACCACAGTCCACAATGGGGGGAGCGTGGGCCAGAACCCCTAATCAGAGGACCCCAAGGTGATCGTGCTCCCCAGTAGCTCTAGAGCCGACTCTGCCTGGGAGCACTGCTGCCCCTCCCTTCCCTCACAGCCCAGTGAAAAAGCCCATGCTGAAACCCTTCATTTTCAGTGGGGGGCCCAGCCCCTTTGCCAACAAGGCTGCCTGTAGGTGTTCATATGTGCCACCCTCAAACTGAGCAGCTCTGCTCCTCACCCACACTCAGCCAAGAGGTGCCTTGCCCCTGGGTCCCCTTCCTCTCCATTTATGGGCTCTGCTGGTCCCCCAGCTGCTGGGCCTTCTACTACCTCACCCTCTGAGTCAGGCTTCATCTCTTGGGGTCTAAGAGGTGAATCCTGGACTGTGAGAACGGCTCCTACTTCCTACAGGAGCAACCAGTGTCCACGTTCCTCTGAGGCCAGACCTTGTGCAAACCCCATGGTCATGTGAGACCTAGGTCTCCCCCTGACCATGAGATCCTGGAGGCTCAGAGCTGCAGAGTTTCTGCCCCACCCCTTTTCTGCAGTTTTGCCCTCCCTGGTGGGTGGTGTCATTTAGTCTGAGGTAGAGGGTGTTTGGAGATTGTTTAGTGAGTAGAAGAAAAGGAATTTTATAGAGAAGGGAGCTGAAATATAAGGGGGAATGGAGAACTTGTGTGTGGCTGAATTAAGTGAAGCTCTCTAAATTATTCAAAGGTACAGTCAAGGAAGCCTAAAATAGCTTTTTCTCTTAGATATGTTTTTCTATTATATTATTGAAAATGAATATGTTGTTTTATTTTTCCTTTTAAAAACATTTGAAACATAAAGAAGGTGGGGGGGGGGACTAGTTCTGTATGCCTCTGAGGTCTTAAGCAGGTCATCTAGTTAATTTACTTGAAAAGATTTGAGTCTCCTCTCTATCAAAGAGTACAGTTTTGTTGTTTTATTTTGTAGCTATGTCTTTAAGAGATAGATTTCTAAGTGTTGCTTTGTTTAAATAACTGACTAGTAGGTACTGGAAACCGTCATTCTGAATTGAACAAGTGTTTTAACCTTTCCTGTTTGACAGACTTCCCAAATAAAATTTACATTCCACGTGAAGTCTTGGAGCCTCAAACTAATTTTGGGGAGTTGTCAATGGGCCGCATGATTTTAGACTTACCTGATACATTGAAATTGTGTAGGAAACATTGTCAAACAAGAAATGGCTTTCAATATCTGTAAGTTACATTGGGTACGGTGTGTTACTGGTGTGTGTTCCAACATGATCTGAGAATCCCTGAAGTCTGGTGTGTCTCCTGCAGTGTGAGCCATTACTGCACTGCTCGGCAGGTCTGAGGTTCGCTGTTCTCTGTCAGAGCAATGACCACGGGCGTCGACAGCTTCAGCTCCCCTGTCCCGGATGGAGCAACCTGGAACATGACAAATAGTCAAGTTGCTCCCTTAGGAGGGTCAGGCTGAGTTGACCCCAGGAATAATGCACTGGGTAGTGGGACCTGGTTTAGTGTCGCCACCTGGAACCTTTCAGGAAATTCAATTTGACCCGGGAGCCACCCCCAGGACAGGGCAATCTCTGCAGCACCAATATCCCCTAGGCAGGCTTTATGCCCAAACTCAGCACTGGTTTCTAAGGATGCATAATCTATTTCAACCCCACATTCACTTAATTGGATAAAAATAATAATCATCCTTATAGAAAAGATCCTCTACACATGACTGAACTCTTTGCATTGAGTTTTGCTTGGCATCCGCCCTCTTGGGCAGATACCAGCTCCCAGGAATATGATGCTACCTGGGAATGGATGGAGGGTGGTTATTGACAAAGCAAGGGAGGACACTCAGCGGCTCCATCTAGTGGATCCTACTGGAACAGCAGAAGCAAATCAGGCTGTCCCCATTGCTTAAGCAATTTGGAACTCAAATGATGACAGGTAAATGACTGGGCTAGAACATTTTAAGACACGAATTCTGCCCCGGTTGTCAAAAAGTGCCCAGGATGAGGAGCCTAAATCAACGTCAGGAGCTGCAAGGTACTCCTAATGAAGATCCATCAGAGTTTCTAGAAAGGATTAACCAAGCTTATGGGTAATGTATTGATGTCGACCCTGAGGAACCCGAAAGCAATAAAAAATGGCAAGTATGGAGTCCAGAAGATGGTGTAATGAGTGCAGCACTGGACTTCCACTTGGCCAACTGCAGTTCCAGTTCCGGACCCAGTGGCTTGAGACTCAGGCCAGGTGCGTGTGTGTGCTTGACCAAGATCCCAAGAGGAGAGTGGAGGAGAAGGGATTGTGGCATGGCTATTGCCCTGGGGGATGATCTTTCACTTTCTGTCTCTCTGTCTCTCTCTGTCTGTCTGGTGAGTGCATGTGCCTGATAGCAAAAAATCTCTCTCCCTAAAACAGAATAGATAAATATTGCTTATATAGGACAAACTGCCCCTGAGAGTAAAATGAAATTGCAAACGTCAAATGGAGCATTTGGATGAACCCCATTAGATAGTGGTTTTAAGGTATCATCTGTAGGGACAGAGTCAAGAAGGAACATGCAGAACAGAATACCAACTTTTACGGCTGCGGCCCTGGATAGGATGGGAACTCAGAAAGAAGATAACCCCTCACTGGAAAATATAACTGTGTTACTTTATAGAAGAAGATCACCGGAAGAAAGAGTGTCCCACGTTGAATAGGGTGAAGGCAAAAGGTGAGAAAAAGCAGCCTCCCAGGAGGCAGAGAGTGGCAGATGCTCAGATGAGGACAGAGGGGACAGTAAGAGTTCCACCAGAACAATTCCTGACTCTTTTGGGGAAACTGGAAAAGAAATCCTTCCTTCTCCCCCCACCCCCCAAAAAAATAACTATACAGGTAGGTAAGTGGCCAAGTGTAGGCTGATGATACCTTGAACAAGTTGAAATAGGCATGAACAAATTGGATCCCACTCAATGGGGGTGCAGAGACCCTGAATTCAAATCAGTACATATTGAGGCAAGAAGTCCCATAGGGCATATAAACAATTCTTTTTTTCTTTTTAAGAGATTTTTTCCTTAGGGCACCTGTGATCTCTGGAGAGAGAAACAGAGACAGTGAGAAGGAAAATGAGGAATCATCCCCCGGGGGAATGACCACACCACAGTCTCTTCTCTTCCATTCTTCTCCCGGGATCTTGGGCAGGCGTACACACACCCAGCGTGAGTTTCAAGCCATCTGGTTCGGGACTCGAACCGTGTTTTGCCATTTGGGAGTCCAGCAATGTAAGTGCTATGCCATCGGTTGTCCCCATATAACCTATTCTTGAAAAACTAGACTTCACCAAATCTTGCCATTCCCATATACACTCCTATTCTCCTGGGAAGAAGACCTAACTTGGCAGGGTTCCATTCTGTCCTGGACCTGTCTGGGATTTAAGCCACCTGGTTTGGGACTCAAATCACAGTGTACTACTTCAGAGTCCACAGTGTAACCGTTTTGTCATCTGCTGGTTCCTATAGCATCATTATAGTTAGTGCTTATAAAATGTCATGTTTCTGGAATTATGCAGTTTGTATGCCTTTTATAGCAGTATCTTTAACATAGAAATATATCTATGAGTGGCTTCCATGTTACTTTTTGGCCCAATAGTTCATTTACCTTTAATCTTTAAATAATACTCCATTGTATGGAAATACCAGTTTATTCATCTATTTTTCGATTCAAGGGTATTATGGTTGCTTCCAGGTTTTAGCAATTAGTAGTAATACTGCTCTGGGGCCAACCAGCATGGGAGTTAAGGCAAGTGGACCCCACATGGCCGACTACATGGTTCGAATCCCAGACCTGACCACCTAAAAACACAGTCCTGGGTGCATGTGTACCCACATCCAAGAGGAGCATTGGAAGGAAATGCAGTGGGTCCATGCCTCCTGAGGAGGGATTTCTCATGTTCCCTTTCTCATTCTCTTTCTCTGTCTCTCTCCTGTGAGTGAGTGCACTCTGTAGCAAAAAACTAAAATAAAAAACACTGCTCGGAGCATTTGAGTACAAGTTCTGTGTAAATGCACAATTTCAGCTGATTTGTGTGAAGACCTATTTTGACTGCTGGTTGGGAACACAAGAGGAGCTGAGCTTTGGGAGAGTGTGTCTTCCGAGTTCCAGAGCAGCTGACACCACCCTGCATTCCCACCAGCCACAAAGGACACTTACTCCATGACTAGTTTAACCCTAATTCTAGTTAAGCTTGGGGGACCAAAGGGGTCTCTCCACACTAGCAGGTTAAAAATCATATGTTCAAAAAATGTTTTCAGAATTGCCAGTGGTCACGTGTACTCAGAAGAGGCAGAAGGCAGGTCGGGGAGCATCCTCACATTTGGACAAAATCAGACCACGACCTTTCTCTTCCATCTCTCCATCCTGTCGGAATTTGCGGCACACATGCACATGTGCCCAGTGTGACTTTCAAGCTGTAGGGTTTGGGTCATGCCATTATCAGACATGTGAGAGCCAGCTTCCCTTACCACTAGGCTGTGGGGCTAATGTGTTCTAAAACCTATTTGGATTCAGTGTATAAGGCCAAATCTAGTTACAGAGCTGAGTTCCCATGTTAGTCTAATCCACCATGATTCTCTTCTTGTCCCTCATCTGGGAAGTGACTATTAGGTGGTACACACTCTTTATTCAGCAAATTCCCACAGGCTCCAACTCTTGCAGAGAGGAGCACAGGGACCTTGAACGTGCCCCGGCAGACTCCCTGACCCTTCAGGACTCAACATCCCAGCCAATTCTGAGCCCCTCTAAAAGATGCCCACATAATTTCTAGTGGTCATTTACTAATAGTAATAAAAATGCATCACCTTTTATAACTCTCAGCAGCTAAATTATCCTACCACCCACATTTTTAATTACTGGACATCACTAGGAAGAGTTATGTTATCTCTGACTGAAATACTGGTCCATTCTTCTGACCCCTAGTCCTGCGGCAGGGAACATAGAGCACTAAATCCACCCCATCTCTCTGGATATGGATGGTCTGAAGAGCAACGTCAGAGCTTTCCTTCATTGCAGTGATGTCCTTGGCCCATCTGATGGCACAGTCACTAGCAAACCCAAGCTAGTACTGCAAGCCACATGGCCGGTTGTAGTCTCTCATCCTTGGATGAGCCTGAAAACCTGCCTGGCCCATGTCTGTGTAGGCACCTAAGGTCCTGATGAGCTGGAGTGTGGGATAAAGGGTATCTCTGGGTAACAAGACTCTGCCATAGAACATGTCCCTCTCTATTTCATTGGCACATACAAGCAGTATCATGAATAAAATAACTTTGTAAAAATGAAGGAAGTCACCCTGTGTCAAATCCAGCTGTATTCCCTAGTCCTGCTCAAGTGACTGAGGTAACGGAAGTTTCCCAGCTGACCAGGAGACTCACTCACCAGGCTACACAGAGAAGTGTCCCTACTGATGACAGTCCCAGTGGTGTGCAGAATTTCTAGTTTGCTCTAGAAAGCCCCTTCTATGCTGGTGCATGAGCCCAGCCACCACAAAGATTCCCCCAAGCAGGACATTGCATGGTGACAGACATCATATCAAAGGGGCCAGGATCATCCAATCATGAGGATAGTGATGAGCAGGGGCTCAAAAGGATTTCAATAAGAAATGATCAAAGAGCTCAGACCTGCTCTTGAACTCCTGATCCCAGCACAGCAAAGGGTGCAGAACTCTTATCCTGAGCCTAAGCCCATAACCATGAGGTCAGTGATGACTCCAAACAGAGCAGTCCTCCAGCACAGGAAGGGCATCTCCTCTAGATCAGCTGATCCACGATCTCAGAAACAGTACTCGGAACACATTTTCTCCTTGGGAACACCTTCAAATGCAGACATCACAATGTCATGTGGTGCTGGCCACAATCAGGCTTCATTGGGGACAGTGACAAGAATGGGCTTAGCTAGGTCCATGGAACCTCTATCCTCTCAGGAGCCTAAATGGCTCCTCAGCCTGCCTTGACTGAGACATCTTTGGATCCAGAGAAGTTGCTGGGCACTCCAGAGCCCTGGTGTTTAACTGAGTCTGAGTCATAGCTCAGGATATAATAGGGAGGGCTCCCAGGCTTCTGGGGTACCAGTGTATCCCATAGTGACCAACTGAAGCCACTGCTCAGGGTGCAGGAAAGTCTGCCAGTTGCTTCATGAGATGCAGCGAGTGAGTGAGGCTGATCATTACAGGCTGGAAACGGAATTTTCAGATAGAGAAAGGTGGGGGGTAATGGGACCAGAGTGATGTTTCTCAGGGCAATTGGCAAGAATCAGAATGGGAGCTGCCCCTGTCCCTACCTGTGCAGTGAGAGGGAAGCATGAGAAGGAGAGGAGTCCAGGCCATGGTGGACACAACCCCTGGTCCCCACATGGCTAGGCTGCCCCAGAACCCCTTTCTTCCCACCCTCTGCCACAGGAGGGGCTCTTCATGCAAATGTGTGTCCATCCAGTGACTGCCCAGCCCCTCACTGAGCCCTGAGATGGGGCTCAGCTCACACTGCAGACTGAGCGGGTGGGATTTTGTCTCTGCCCCTTGGGGAGCCCTGGGTGGAAGCACCTGCTGGGACAGCACAGAGGCCTTGCTCAGGGTAATCTGCCTGTTGGTGAGGACATTTCCTCAAGTTTCCAATCTATTTTTCTCATTTTTGTAAGACTTCATCAGAATGAGCTCTATGGCCCGTTTCTACCAATGACCTCTTCATAACCACTAAGTAATCTCTAAGAAGATTGAGGTTGTCCCTATAGCATCCCCCATCTCCTGAGCCCTGCCCAGAATAACCATTGAGGTTTCTATTTCCAGAATGCACCCAAAAAGTCTTTACATCTATCCATTACCCAGTGCAAAACCACTTCCATACTTTTGGTGTATTATTTTTTATAGCAGTACCCCCATCCTTAGTGAGGTTCTGTCTTGGTCCTGTCATGCTCCTGGCCTTTGTGATGATTACATATAGAAAAGTGAAGATCGGGTGGGACCGACTTCTCAGATGGAGAGAGCCACAACCTAGATGAAAATGTTCTTTATCTATTCCCTCAAATAGTAACAGTCACTAATGACAAATAATCACTAGGTGGAGATACATATGGAGCAGTAGAAATTCCATTAGTGGGAATGAGGGAGCAAATGTTAAGTTTTGTTTAATTTTAATGAGCTTAAATTGAATGTAAATACCCACATATCACTAGCAGGTACTATACTGTATGGTGATACAGGGCAGTGTGGAGCCAAAATCAGAACCAGGACACGTGGTGAAAGAAAGCACATTACTGTGCAGTCAATTATGCTCATGTCCTTACCTGTTGTCTCATATCCATCTTAAAGTGTGAACTGCATGGGGCTGGCAGGTAGCATGATGGTTTGGATACAGAACTCCAATGACCAACCAGGCTTGAGTCTTGGACCTATCAGCATGCTTTCAAACTCTCCCCTCCCCTCTCCTCTCCTCTCCTCTCCTCTCCTCTCCTCTCCTCTCCTCTCCTCTCCTCTCCTCTCCTCTCCTCTCCTCTCCCTTCTCTTCTCTTCTCTTCTCTTCTCTTCTCTTCTCTTCTCTCTCTCTCTCTCTCTCTCTCTCTCTCTCTCTGGTCTAACTGAAGAGTAATAATAACAGGGACCAGCAGGTAGCATAATGGCTATGTCGCTGGACTCCCATGTGGTCGACCACGGTTCGAGTCCTGGACCCAGTGGCTTAAATTCACTCCAGGCTCATGTGCGTGCGTGCCCAAGATCCCGAGAGGAGAATGAAGGAGAAGGGATTGTGGCATGGCCACACCCCCTGGGAGGTGATTTCTCGCTTTCTGGCTCTCTCTCTCTGTCTGTCTGGCAAGCGCACGCGCCCTATAGCAAAAACCTCTCTCCCCAAAAAAAGTAATAATAACAACCTTAAATAATTATTTAAAAAAATGTAAACCATAAGAGTACAGGACCTTGTCATATTCTTCACTTTGCACCTCACAGTTGAAAAACTCTTTCTGAGCAATAAGCAAGGATAAATGTATTATATTTCCATGAGCTCTTGAAAATGAGGTGGTAGTGGTTAGGTCGCTGGATCCCACATGGAAGTCTGTAGCTCAGTGGTTAAGCATTCTGAGTGAGAAACTGGATCCTACATGGCTGACTGTGGTGGGAGTAAAAGTATGCCAGGCGATAAACATGCTTGCCCAACCTGACAGGAAAATGAGAAAAGACTTGCATAGTCAAAGCCACGCCAGAGGAGGGAGGGACATTCATGGGGATGGGCCTGCTCACCTTGCTCTGCTCGTGGCCCTTCCTCTCTCCTGCCCACCCGTTGGTGCATGGAAGGCAGGGGTGCAGCATCTCCAGTTTGACCTTGCTCCCTTGCTCTCTGCTGGTGGGCAGTGGTTCCCTGATGTCAGGGACGTCCCTTGTTCGACCCCGTGTGGGCTTGTTCCTTGGGGGTTGTTTTTACTCTGTGGCGGGGGGCGGGGGGGTTGCATGCAGTCACCCTTTGCTGGTGCCCCTGCAGCGCTCTGGGTCACTTTTCAGATGCTGGGACCAGAGGTGACGTCGCTCTTCTCCGTGCTCCTCCCCCGAGTTCTGCCTGTTACCCTTCTGTGTTTCTTGAGTAAATCAAGGCGGCTTTGGTTTATTGGGGTGTCAAGGCGGTAAGAGAGAAAAAGTGGCTGGGCCCTCCCCTTCGCCTCTCAGAACACGGGGTGGGTCCTCTTCAGGATAGTCTCCTGGAGGAGGCTGAACGTGAACGGTTTTTGTGTGCTTTCTCCGAGCCTGGGAATGCTGGCCGTGTGAGCCATTGTGGTGTGTGGGTCTGGCTCTGGTGTCCATGTAGCTGCCCTTGTCCACGAGGCGGGGTTCCATGTCCCCTTGCTCTCATCTCTCCCTGAAGTGTGAGGGTTACACTTTCAGACCAGAGGATGCTGACCCCGACCAGGGCAGTGAAAGATGCTGCACGCTCTCACTCATACCGCAGACCACCCCCCGCTTCCTGGGCGTCCCTTGAGGCTCCCCCCTCAGTGGGCAGCTTAGATGGGAGATGACCTGCCCTCGTTCATCTCTAGGGGACCTGAGAGGCTGCCTTGGGGTGCAGAACCACCACCAGCTGTCGCCCAACCATTCCGCACACAGTAGCCGCTAAAGCGACAGTCCTTGAGGAAGGCAGAGTTCCCTCTCCCTCCCAGAAGAGGGGTCCACGGGCCTTGCGGCGAGGGCCCAGCTTCACTCTTCGCGTATCCCGGACAAAGCATTCCTCTACCCAGCACAGCGCCTCCCCCTGCCCAGAACAGCGCCTTCCCCTACCCTGTACAGCTCCTTCCCCTACCCTGGACAGCGCCTCCCCCTATCCTGGACAGCACCTCCCCCTACCCTGGACATTGCCTTCCCCTGCCCAGAACAGCACCTTCCCCTACCCTGGACTGCGCCTCCCCCTACCCTGGACAGCACCTTCCCCTACCCTGGACAGTGCCTTCCCCTACCCTGGACAGCGCCTCAAACCCCACTCCCACCCCCAGCGCCTTCCCCTCCCAGTGGGGAGGGGGTACACACAGGCATTGGGCTGACGTTCTGCACAGCGCTGAGTGCATGCGAGCGTTGTGGGCGGTTTCCGGGGAAGGGGCGCCATTCCCCACCTGCGCTGCCCGAGAGCGTGGCTCTCCTCGGCGTTCCCAGGCGAGGCCCTGGGAGCCCGCGGTGTGTAGCCCCCTCGGTGTGTGTCCCCGGGAAGACAGGGTCGTATGTGGCTCCCGCTCAGCGGAACTGGATGGACAGATGGACGTGGAGGATGAGGAAGGCAGTCGACTGCGTCTGCGGTTCCGGTGAGTCCCCTGGGGCCTAAGCAGTGGGGCCGGGCATGTGGGAGGCTCGGGGGTCGGTCCCAAGGACTTTGGCCAGGCAGTCCGGGAACGCTCAAGATCGCCATGTGGGTGCGTGGTGTTGGGACCCCCGTGCTGCCCCAGGGCCGAATCCGCCAGGCTGGGTCTCTTTGGGAGCCCTGCCCATTGTTCCGGTGCCTTGTCCCCACGGATGGGTGCCGGGTCACGCCAGGAGGCTGCTGTGGGGGGTCCTAGCGAAGGGCTGTGCGGGGGCCGCTCTGGTGCGTGTCGGAGGCACACTGTGCTCCCTGGGTCTCCATCTCTCCCGCTGCTCCGGCGCTTCGTCTGGCCTGGCCTCTGCCCTCCGCGGGTCCTGAAGCCACTCCCTGCTCCCCACCGACCCCAGTCGCCCACTGCACCAACCACCTCCCTGAGCGAATAGGCCCTAGCCAGGCGGGTGTAGCTCTGGTCAGCTGCTGCAGTGGGTGGGGGGACCCCGGGATACGGACCTTCAGACCCTGTGGGATTTAAGGTGCAGTGTGCTCGCCGGACCCTGCGAAGAGCTGTGTGCACGGGAGAGGGCATTTCGGGGAGGGTGTGCCTGCCCTGGCGGGGTGTGCGGTCCCGGCCCGTGCGGTGCCCATGGCCTCCTCTTGAGGCTGTGCTGTGGGAACTGCTTGTCGCTTTCCAGAGCCTCCCCGGAGGTGTGATCCATGAACCGCGCCCCTTGGGCTCTTGCAGTGGCCCCCGGCCCTCCTTTCCGGCCGATTTTGATGCCTTCGCCCCCGCCGGCCCCTACCTTCCGTTGCGGTCCTTTCAGCACCACCCGGGTGAAGTAGACGTCGCAGCCCATGTGTTCTGTCTCTGCCAAGGGGTGTCGCTTTTGCGGGCTCGCCCAGACCCCGCATGCCCTGTCGTCCACCAGCTGCAGTGGTGCCTGTTGGCGTTCCAGGTTGCCCTCATTCCCCCCCACCACCACACGGCGTCCCTGTCCCTGTACTGGACTCTGGACCCCAGCTGCTTGCCAGGCCCACCCTTGTTCCTGCAGCTGCCTCCTCCATCCTGTGGAAGGTCAGGCCTGGGCCTTGGTGGGGCAGAGGCACGGGGCGCTTCTGGCCTTGGTCTGGCCTGCCTGGGTTTCCCTGGCCCCAAGATCTGGGTCGGCTTGTTCAGGGGTCATGCAGTCCTTGGTGGTTGGTGGGTGTGAGGGGTATTTTTGCTCCCTCAGGGTGGCTCCTCGCCTCTGCACATGTGCCCTTCTGCTCCCTGAAGGATGAGGGTGGGTAGAATAGTCGAACACAGTTGGAGGCCCAGACCAGGTGGTATAACAGTCACATCTGGCATGTGTGTGTTCCCAGAATCCAGAGAGAAGGGATTGCAGCATGACCAAACCTCCCCACCACGACCCCCACCCATGACGTCTCACTTTCTCTCTTTCTGTCTCTTGCTGGCGAGCACATGCCATTTAGCAAAAAATCTCTCTTTAAAAAGAGACATATATATATATATATATATATATATATATATATATATATATACACACACACACACACACACACACACACACTCTTTTTCAAAAGAATCTTTATCATTTACACTCTTTTTCAAAAGAATCTTTATCATTTTGCAAATTTGACTAGAGAGAGAGAGCAAGCCCCAGGTCTGTGACTTAAACTGTGGTCACCTATGTGGGAGTGACCACAGTACCCTTAAACACAATGTCTCCTGCCAACCGCATCAAAGACTTTTCAAAAACTAAGACTATGCACTGTTTTTAAAAGAATTATTTATTTGATTTGAATTACTGTGATTGTATTGTACATTTTGACCAGTGACAGAGAAAGAGAAGAAAAGTGAGAAAGCAAGCTGCCAGTCCAGCACTCAAACCACAATTGGCCATATGGGAATCCAGCTCCTCAACCACTATGCCACCTGCTGGTCCCAGGCCATGCAATTCAAACACACTACTATTCAAACTTGGGTTATTTGGCCCCCATTGGTATATTTTATAATACCTGGAGATTTCTTTGGAGGTTGGTCATGTTTCAGCGTTGGAGTGCTACAGTCATCTGATGTGTAGGACACAAGGATGCTTCTCAGCATCCTGCAATACACAGAACGACGATCTCACAAAGAATGACCTGGACCTCATCATCAGTAAGGCCAAGTTTCAAGAACACTGTTTTAAACTACATGTCCTCCATGAAGTGATTAACAAGATGTATTGCAAATGGAGTCAGAATAGTTTAGTCTGGGTCTCTTACCTTGTATTTTACCATGTTTGAAAGCCACAGGGTAAACAGCTTATTTTGTTTGAAAGAATTTTTAATTTCATGTATTCCTTCATTTTATTTTAATTTGATTAGATGGGGGGAGAGAGAGAAAGAGGGAGAGAAAGTGAGAGAGCAAGGCACCAAGTCTCGTACTCAAACTGAGATCAGCCATGTGGTGTCCAGTGGCATAACCACTACACCACCTACTGGTCCCAATATCTTATGTTTTTCATTGTAGTGCACTTGCCTGCTTGTTCACTAAGTATGAGTGTGCTGTTTTACACCACTGAGTGTAAGGCACTTGTGCGTGTGCTACAGTGTGGTTTTGGCGGTGAGCCACTATTGTGTACAGCCCATTGAGAAAAAGGAGCTAGTACTGTACTGCGTGGTCTTGGTTTGGCCCTAATGTCCTTGGTGTGCCTTAGCTGAGCTGCATACTCTGTGAACTCCAAGAGGGAGGAAAGCACTCTGTGAGTATTTACCCTGAGCATTATTCATACTCCAGGTAAGAGGAAGCATTTGTGAGCACAAAGGGCTCTGTGAGCCTACTAAGAGCTCTGTGAGCTCCCACTAACAGCTGATAGACAACCTGACACCAGGGACTTGCATACTTTTCTAACTCCCTGCAGCTGTTTTTTTTTTTTTTTTTTTTTTTTTTTTCTTTTTTTGAGAGGTTTTTGCTATAGGGTGCGTGCACTCACCAGAAAGACAGAGAGAGACAGAGAGACAGAAAGTGAGAAATCACCCCCCAGGGGGAATGGCCACGCCACAATCCCTTCTCCTCCATTCTCCTCTTGGGATCTTGGACACGCACGCACATGCACCTGGAGTGAGTTGTAAGCCACCGGGTCCGGGACACGAACCGCGGTCGACTACATGGGAGTCCAGCTACATAGCCATTACACTAACTGCTGGTCCCCAAACTCCCTGCATCTGTTTGACCTACCCTTTTAAACAGAAAACAAACAAACAAACAAACAAACAAAAAACAGTAAAGATACAAAACAACAAGGTTTTTTGTCCCATGTCTCCATCAGCCAATGTCACTATGGGAAGCAGTGCTGTGCCCAATCATAACAGTAACAGTTGGCCTCATCCTCATGCTACAGCTCAAAGATGTGCATAACACCAGGACTGGTCAAGGTGTCTTCAAGTAAAGAGAAGTATCTGGTGATCCTGGAGCCCTGGTGCTGAATGGAGTCTGAGTAATGTCACAGGGATAGTGGAGAGGGCTCCCTGACTTCTGCTACTATCAGGATATAGTCTTGCTATGAACACTGGTGTCACTGCAAGAGTGCAGGTGAGTCTGGCAAATGCTTCAGGAGATGAGAGACGGGGAGAGTGGGTGAGTCAGCACAGGCTGGGAGAGGGAACCTGTAGACAGAGACATATATGAATAAGGAGTAGAGACTAGGGTGATGATTTTAAGGAGTCTCATTCACGAGACTGAAGTAGGCTGGGGCCTTCCCTGTGTCCCCAAGGTCTGTCCTACCTGTGCAGTGAAGGAGGACAGAGGAGGAGAGGAGTGTAGGCCAGGGAGGACACAGCCTCTGGTTCCCATGTGGCTTGACTGCCTTTTCTGCTCACTCTCTGCCACAGGAGGGGCTCTTTTGTTCAAATATATTGCTTGTGGATGGCCATGATTATATGTACAGGACCAGGGAGGAGGCAGTGCTGGGACAACAGCCAGAGAGGCCCAGAGGCTGAGCCTGCATCAGTGAGCTCAGGTCCCATGGTCAAGCCTTGGGAGTGTGGTGAGAGCCCAGCTGTGAGCACCTGCTGTGCAGCCAGAGACAAACCCAAAGCACCCCCTGCTGCCTACTACACAGAGCTCCATCTCTCAGGGGAAGTCCTGGCAGTAGTTCAGCCTGAGAGCCTGCTCACTGTCAGTCCAGGACACCCACAGGTCATGCCCCTGCTCTGTCATGAGGACACTGATGTTAATAACTAGCCTTTTCCAGGGAGGACTTCTGGTTTACCAGGAGGACACTTGGGAAATATGATGACTGTCCACTCTGAGGAGGCTGCAGGGAGGTGAGAATGCAGAAGGCTCAAGACTGAGATCTGAGCAGCTCCTTGTTCAGGGGCGAGGACTGAGTTGACTGTGGTCAGTGTCTGAATGAGGTGGGTGATCCTGCTTGAGAACAAACACAGTAAGCACTGTTTATAGATGAGGGGTGAGTTCTCAGAATTTTTCAATATGCACAAATATTCCGACATCAGAGAGCATGGGGTGTCAGGGGATGGCAGGCCTCACACATTTGAGTCTCGCATTTTTGGAAGAACCTGTTTCAGGACACAGGAGTGTGTCTACATACGTGTTTCTTAGTTCAGAAGATACGTCCTTTCTTCCTTCCCTCTTATCTATCTTCCTTCCTTTCTTCCTTTTCTTTTTAAAAAATTTTCCTGTGCTTTTGATGTTGGATAAATCAAAATCCACTGCTGTGAAGCTTTTTCCTAATGTTCCACTAAAAAGTCTATAGTTTAGTATTTACATCTCTAATTTGCGTATTGATACCCAGTTTTCTCAACATTAGTTTTGAAAAGACCATCCTTTCCATAGTGCTTGGTCTTAACTGCCAGATTGAAAATTATTTGAACATATGGGTTTATTCTGGGCTTTCAATTCTTTTGCCTATATGTACGTCTGGCTGTATGGGAGAACCACTCTTTTTTTTTACTATTGTAGCTTTGTAGTATGATTTGAAATCAGGAATTGTGAGACCTTCCACTTTGTTCTTTTTTTATAAAATATTTTTAGCTGTTCAGGATCATTAATTATTTGAATTCTACATGAATTCTTAGGGTGTATATTTCTAATTGGTTGTCCGGAAATCATGATGCATTTTGTGTAGAAAAACAGAAAAATGTGTCATAATGTTCCTGTCCTAATATTTGTACCAAATTACATTTTTGGAATGTCAATAGCAATTTCAATGAATCTGTAGATTACTTTGGAATGTACTGACATTTTAACCATACTTTTTGTTTTGTTTTGCTTAATAACCATGCACCCATTACAGAGACAGAGAGAGGAAAAGTGAGAAATCACCTACCAGAGGGGATGGCCTTGCTGCAATCCCTTCTCTAGTCTTATCTCAGGATTTGGGATATGCATACCATATGCTCAGCATGGTTTTCAAGCAGTCAGGCCTAAGATTTGAACCACAGACTCAGCCATGTGCGATCCATTGTCTTAACCTCCACACTAGCTGCAGGGTCACCGAGTTTTATTCTTGCAATCTTTGAGCATTTGTTTGACACTGAAAGTAGTCTGATTACCATGGACCACGCCTTCCCCCCTGCTGGACAATGCATCCCCCAACCCCACCCTCCCGCAAAGTGCCTAACCCTCCTAGTGGGCGGGGGGAACCCGTACAGCATTGGACCGATTTCCCACATAGCACGAACACAGGAACACCTAATGTGAAGGAAAGACTGTTAGATCTAAAAGGGAAGCTATACTGCAACAGCCTAATTGTTGGAGACCTCAGCACTCCACTATCTCCTCTGCACATATCATCTGGACAAGAAATAGGTAAAGAGATAAAAGATCTAAATGATACCATAAATCAAAAAGACTAACAGACATCTATAGAACTTTCCAATAAGAAATCATGAAATACACTTTTTTTCTCACCCCCACATTGAATCTTTTCAAGGATTGACCACATCACTGGGCACAAAGCAAACCTCTACAGATTCAAAGGCATAGAAACTATATCCAGCATCTTCTCCGACCATGATGGAATTAAACTTGAGTTTAATTTCAAGAGAAATGCTCAAAAATACTCAAATACATGGAAACTAAATAGCCTACTCCTGAATGACTCCACAACTGCTGAAGAACTGAAGACTGAAATCAAAAGATTCATGGAAGCCAATGACAATGAGGACATGAGTTTCCATAATCTTTGGGATGCTGCTTAAGCAGTCATAAGAGGAGAGAAGATTCCTCATGGCTCCTGCAAACTAGATTGAACTTCAAGAATTAGAAAGAAACACACCATTCAACAGATGGCAAGAAATCACTGCAGAACCACAAGAAATATGGGAAAACAAAAGAATACTTCTCCTCCAAGGGAAAAGAATAAGTCCTCTTCATCCACAAGCAGTTCAATGGAAATCATGGAAATGTCTGAAAAATAATTTAGAACATTCATAATGGCAAAGCTAACAGAGATGGAAAAGAAGAGAGACAATGAACTGCTAAAGAGAAAGGAGAAAGAAGTTGAAGAATTTCAGGAAGTGAGGAAATTCTTGCAAGAAATTCCTCTAAAAGAGGAATTACACACTTTAAAAAAGAATCAAACGGAACTGTTAGAGATGAAGTCTATAGTACAGGAAGCCAAAATCTCCCTTGAAACTATTAAAAGCAGACTAGATCATACAGAAAATAAAATCTCAGACGTAGAAGAGAAAATTGCTGGCCTCAAAAAATCCACCACAAAGACTGAGAAAATGGCCCCAAAATTTGGGAATAATATATGAGAAGTACTAGATACCATCAAACATCCATACATTCAGATAATTGGCATTCCAGAAAGTATAGAGTCCCATAAGGGCATTGATAATTTATTTCATGAAATCCTGCAAGAAAACTTCCCAAACTTAGAGAGGCATTCTAAGATCCAGTCCCAAGAAATACAAAGAACCCCAAATAGAATCAACCCTAGATGATGATCTCCAGGACACATTATAGCCAGGTTGACCAAAACCACAGACAAAGACAAGATACTAAGATTGGCAAGAGAAAAACATCAAGTTACCTACAAAGGACATCCCATCAGGTTAACAACAGACCTCTCATCGGAAACAATGCGAGCGAGGAACAGGTTGGAAAATATATTCAAAGTGTTAAGAAAAAAGCAATTTCAGCCAAGAATACTGTATCTGGCAAGATTATCTTTCATGTGGGAAGAAAAGACAACATTCTCAGATAAACAAAACCTGAAAGAATTTACCAGCACCAGACCAGATCTCCAAGAAGTTCTCAAGGGTGTGCTATGTCAGGAAAATTAAATACAGTCACACAGAAATAAGAGCTAAACTAAGAAAGTGGCCTACCAGAGATAGTGTAAGAAGAGAGTGGGAAAGGACAGAGGGTCAGAAAGAGAAGTAAAAAATTCTAGAAACTAGAAATGGAAAATCATGCATAATAATATGCATGATTAAGTCACTATGCAGTATATTCTGGATGGGAAATCACATTTTGTATGCTGTGATGATGCTTAGGGAAAGAATGTAAATGAAGTTAGAAAAAAAAAGTTTCAGAAAAAAAAATGTATTCGATGACTGCAGTAAGATATATAGCCCAGCTAGGTGCTACTCTATAGGATGTCTAAAGTTAGACTTTTGTTCATGGAAATGTATATATCAGCTGTGTTTGCTATGAAAATGTTTAGATTAATTAAGATCTTTAGTAATTCAATAAAATGTGTGGGGGGGAAATAGTATAGAAAGCAAACATAGATACCAGAGACAGTGGGGAAGGAGAGGGGGAAATGACAGAAGGTAAGAGATAGGGAATCAAGGATGGGGGAAAAAAGCAAACCATAAGGAAACAAGAAATGGAAAATTATTTGTTGACAATAACATGTATGTTGATGTGCTTGTTTGAGGCAACATACAGTGTACTTTGGTTGGAAAAAAAAAAGCAGTCATAAGAGGAAAATTCATAGAAATTAGTGCCTCGAGGGAACCAGCAGTTAGCATAATGGCTATGTCGCTGGACTCCCACATAGTCGACCGCAGTTTGAGTCCTGGACCTGGCGGCTTAAAACTCACTCCGGGCGTGTGTGCGTGTGTGCCCAAGATCCTGAAAGGAGAATGGAGGAGAAGGGATTGTGGCGTGATCATTCCCCCCGGGGGGTGATTTCTTGCTTTCTGTCTCTATGTCTCTCCCTATCTGGCGAGCGCACGCACCCTATAGTGAAAACCTCTCCAAAAAAAAGGAAGAAGTTAGTGCCTCTGTGGGCAGGTTCGATGGGAGATGACCTGCCCTCATCTCTAGGGACCTGAAAGGGCCTCCTTGGGGTGCAGAACCCCCTCCAACTGCCGACCCCACCCTTCCACGCACAGTGGCCGCCAAAGAGACAGTCCTTAAGGAAAGCAGAGTTCCCTCTCCCTCCTAAAAGAGGGGTGCGCGGGCCCTGCAGCTGGGTGCAAGCTTCACTCTTCGCCTGTCCTGGACAACACCTTTCCCTCCCCAGCATAGCGGCTTCTCCTACCCTGGACAGCGCCTTCTCCCCCACCCCCACCCGCAGTCCCCGCCTTGGCGCCTTTCTGTCTGGGGCAGAGGCAGTGGGCGGACGTTCTGCACAGCGCTGCGTGCCTGCGTGCGTGGGCGGTTCGCATGGGAAGTCCGGAGAAGTGGCGCCATTCCTGCACTGCGCTGCCCGAGAGCGTAGCTCCCCATGTTCCCAGGCGAGGCCCCGGGAGCTCGAGGTGTGTAGCCCCCTCGGTGCGAGTCCCCGGGAAGACAGGGTCGCGTGTGGCCCCCATGGAGCAGAACCCGACGGACGTGGAGGACGAGGAAGGTAGACGACGGTGTCTTTGAAATCCGTGAGTTCTCTGGGACCTCTGCGGTGGAGCTGGGCTCCTGGGCAGATTGGATGTCGGCCAGGAAGGCTTGGCCCGCAGTCTGGGGATGACCAGGACAGCCATGTGGGTTCGTGGGGTGGGACCCTGTGCTGCCCGGGGCGGTTCTGCCTGGCTGGGGTCGCCTCGGGAGCCCTCCCGGTTGCTCCGGATGGTGCCTCGTCCACACGGGTGGGCGCCGGGGCTGCTGCGGGGGTCCTGGCAAAGGGCGGTGCGCGGGCCGCCCTGGTGCGTGGCGGAGGCACCCCTGTGCTCTCCCCGGGGCTCCGTCTCCCCCGCTGCTTCCCCTGCTTTGCCTGCCAGGGCCTCCGCCCTCCTCAGGTCCCCAAACGCCCCCCTGCTCCCCGCTGAGCCGGGTCGCCTGCGGCACCAACCGCCACCTCAACCGACCTGGCCCTCGCCACTTGGAAGTCGCTCTGGTCAGCGGCTACAGCCATTGAGGGGACCCCGGGCAACAGACCTTTGGACCTGGTGGGGTTTAAGGCGCAGTGGCCTCTCCTGACCCTGCCAGGAGCGGTGGGCATGGGAGGGCATCCTGTGGACGGTGTGTCGGCCCTGGCGGGGTGTGTGGTGCCGGCCCGCGAGGGAGCCCAAGGCCTCCGGCCTGAGTCTCGAAGCTGTGCTGTGGGAACCCCTTTGCGCTTTTCAAAGAAAGCTTCCCCAGGTGTGATCCGTGAACCTTGCCCCGGGGGCGCTCAGAGCAGCCCGCGGCCCTCCTGCCCCGCCGATTTCTGCACCTTCACCACCCCCTCCCTCCCCCACCTCTTAACCTTCCCATCATGGTCCTTTGGGAACCACCCGGGTGCAGTCTTCCTCGTGTCCTGTCCCTGCGGTGGGGTGTCTCTCTCACGGGCTCTCCCAGGCCCCACATGTCCTGTCGCTCACCAGCCACTGTGGTGCCTGTCAGCGTTCCAGGACGTCCTTGTGCCCAACTACCACCACGTGGCCTCTCTGGCCTGGGACTGTATTCTGGACCCCGTCAGCTGCTTGACAGGCCCGCCCTTGTTCCCATTCTGCCTCCTCCATCCTGGGAAGGGTCAGAACTGGGCCTTGGCGGGGCATAGGCATGGGTCAATTCTGGTCTCGGTCTCGCCTGTGTGGATTTTCCTGGCCACAAGGTCCGGTTCGGCTTGTTCAGGGCGTCATGCAGTCCTTGGCAGTTGGTGGGTGTGTGGGGTATTTGTGCTCCCTCAGTGTGACTTGATGGTGCTGCCGATGTGCCCTTCTGCTCCCTGAAGGCAGAGGGAGGGTGGAGTAATCGACCACAATTCGAGGCCCGGACCAGGTGGCATAAAACTGACGTCTGGCATGTGTGAATGCCCAGAATCCAGAGAGAAGGGATTGCGGCATGGCCAAAGCTCCCCTCCCCACCCCCACCCCATGACTTCTCACTTTCTGTTTCTCTCTTGCTGGCGAGCACATGCCATATAGCAAAAAATCTCTCTTTAAAATAAGACACACACACACACACACACACATATATATATATACACATACACACTTTTTCAAAAGAATTCTTTATCATTTTACAATTTCAACTACAGAGAGAGAGCAAGCCCTAGGTCTGTGATTCAAACTGTGGGCACTTATGTGGGAGTGACCACAGTGTCCTTAAACACAATGCCACTTGCCAACCCCTCAAAGACTTTTCAATAACTAAGACAATGCTCTTTTTTTATTTAGAATTATTTTTTAAGTTTGAATTACTATTATTGTGTTGTACAATTTGACCAGTGACAGAGAGAAAGAGAGGAAAAGTGGGAAAGTAAGCTGCCAGTCCAGGACTCGAACCACATGTGGGAATCCAACTCCCCAAACACATGCCACCTGCTGGTCCCAGACCATGCAATTTGAACACACTACTACTCAAACTTGGGTTATTTGGCCACCACTGGAATATTTTACAATGTCTGGAGATTTTTTTTTTGAGGTGTGTCATGTTCAAGAATTGGGGTGCTATAGTCGTCTGATAAGTGGGACTGAAGGATGCTTCTCAGCATCCTGCAATGCACAGAACAGCAATCTCACAAAGAATGACCTGGACCTCACAATCACTAGGGCCAAGGTTCAAAAAGCCTTTTTCAAATAAATGTCCTCCATGAAGTGATTGACAAGATGTATTGCAATTGGTGTTAGACTAGTTTAGTCTGGGTCCCTCACCTCCTATCTTACCATGTTTGAAAGCCACTGAGTAAACACCTTATGTTTTTGTTTAAGAGAATTATTAATGTAATTTTATTTATTCATTTATTTTATTTTAATTAGATGGGGGGAGACAAAGAGGGAGAGAAAATGAGAGAGCAAGCCACGAGGTCTGTGACTTAAACTGAGGTCAGCCATGTGTTGTCCAGTGCCATAACCACTACGCCACCTGCTGATCCCAACATCCTATGTTTTTCACTGTGGTGCACTTGTCTGCTTGTTCAGGAAGTATGGCTGCGCTGTTTTACACCATTGAGTATAAGGCGCATGTGCATGTGCTACTGTTTCATTTTGATGGTGAGCCACTATTGCATACAGTCCACTGAGTGAAAGGAGCTAATTCTGCTCTGCATGGCCTTGGTTTGGTCGGCTGAGCCCTGATGGCCTTGGCTTGGCTCAGCTCAGCTGCACACTCTGATCTCCAAGAGGGAGGAAAGCACTCTGTGAGCATTCACCCTGAGCTTAACGTGCTCCACGAGGGAGGAAGTGTTTTTGAGTACTGCTAAGGGCTCTGTGAGCCTACTAAGAGCTCTGCGAGATCCCACTAACAGCCAGTACACAGCCTCACACTAGAGCATTGCATCTTTTTCCACATCCCTGCATTTGTTTGACCCATCCTTTAGAACAGAAAAAAAAATTACAAAACAGCAAGGTTTTAATCCCATGCCTGCATCTGCCTATGTCTCTGTGGGAAGCACTGCTATGCCCAGTCGTTCAGTAATAGTTGACCTCATCCACATGCTAGAGCCCAGAGATGTGCAGAACACCAGTACTGGTGAGGTGTCTTCAAATCTAGAGAAGTATCTTTGCATCCTGGAGACCGGTTGCTTACTGGATTCTGAGTGATGTCACAGGGATAGTGGGGAGGGCTCCCTGGCTTTTGCTACTATCAGTATATGGATTGGCCACCAACACTGGTGTCACTGTAAGAGTGCAGGTAAGTCTGGCAGATCCTTCAGGAGATGAGAGAGGAAGAGTGGGTGAGTCAACATAGGCTGGGATAGGGAACCTGTAGAAACAGACACATATGACTAAGGAGGAGAGACTAGCGTGATGATTTTAAGGAGTCTCATCCATGAGACTGAAGTAGGGTGGGGCCTGCCCTGTGTCCCCAAAGTCTGTCCTACATGTGCAGTGAAGGAGGATGGAGGAGGAGTGGAGTAAAGGACAGGGTAGACCCAGCCTCTGGTTCCCACATGGCTGGGCTGCCTTTTATTCCCACCCTCTGCCACAGGAGGGGCTCTTTGTTCAAATGTGTTGACTGGGGACAGCCATGAAGATCTGTGCAGGATCAGGGAGGAGGCAGTGCTGGGACCACACTCAGAGAGGCCCAGGAGCTGAGCCTGCATCAGTGAGCTCAGGTCCCAGGGGCCAGCCTTGGGAGTGTGGGGAGGGCCCAGCTGTGGGCACACCCAGTGCAGCCAGAGAGAGCCCCAAAGTGCTCCCTGCTGCCTACTGCACAGAGTTCCACCTCTCAGGGGAAGTCCTGGCAGTAGTTCAGCCTGAGAGCCTGCTCACTGTCAGTCCAGGACACCCACAGGCCATCCCCCTGCTCTGCCATGAGGACACTGATGTTAATAACTAGCCTTTTCCAAGGAGGACTTCTGAGTTACCAGGAAGACACTTGAGGAATATGGTGACTGTCCACTTTGAGGAGGCTGCAGGGAGGTGAGAATGCAGAGGGCTCAAGAATGAGATCTGAGCAGCTCCTTGTTCAGGGGCGAGGACTGAGTTGACTGTGGTCAGTGTCTGAGTGAGGTGGTTGATCATGCTTTCAAACAAAGCAAGCACTGTTTCTAGATGAGGGGTGAGTTCTCAGAATGTTTCAGTATGCACAAATGTTCAGACTTTATATAGTGTGGGGTGTCAGGGGATGGCAGGCCTCTCACATTTGGTTCTCATATTTTTGTATGAGCCTATTGTCAGGGCACATTAGTGTGTCCATAGGTGTTTTCCAGTCCAGAAGATATGTCCTTTCTTCCTTCCGTCTTATCTATCATTTTTCCCTCCTTATTTTTTTCATTTTTTTCCTGTGTCTTTGATGTTGGATAAAAGAAAGATTGTCAAAATCCACTGTTGTGATGCTTTTTCCTAATGTTTTACTTAGAGGTCTATATTTAGTTTTAAACATCTCAAATTTATGTATTGTCACCAAGTTTTCTCAACATTATTTGTAAAGAGACTATCCTTTCCATAGTGAATGGTCTTAGCTGCGAGGCTGAAAATGATTTGAACATAAGCTTTTATTCTGGGCTTTCAGTTTCATTGCCTGAACATAAGCTTTTATTCTGGGCTTTCAGTTTCATTGCCTGAACATAAGCTTTTATTCTGGGCTTTCAGTTTCATTGTCTGGCTTTATGTCAGAATCACTCTGTTTTCACTATTGTAGCTTTGTAGTATGATTTGAAATCAGGAATTATGAGACCTTCCACTTTGTTCTTTTTTTATAATATAGTTTTAGCTGTTCTATGTGAATTTTAGGTAGTATATTTCTAATTGGTTGTCAGGAAATCATGATGCATTCTTGTGTAGAAAAACATGTCATAATGTTCCTGTCCTAATTGTACAAAAAGCATTGTTGGAATGTCAATAGCAAGTTCAATGAATCTATAGATTAGTTTGGAAAGTACTTCCATTTTAACCATACTCTTTTTAAAAAATTTTGCTTAAGATGCATACACCCATGACAGAAAAAGAGAGAGAAAACTGAGAAATCACCTACCAGAGGGAATGGCCTTGCTGCAATCCCTCCTCTAGTCTTATCTCAGGATTTGGGGCATGCATGCCATATATCCAGCATGATTTTCAAGCAGCCAAGCCTAAGATTTGAACCACAGACTCAGCCATGTGGGATACATTGTCTTAACTCCGCACCAGCTGCTGGCTCACCCATTTTTATCCTTTCCATCTTTGAGCATTTGTTTGACACTGAAAGTATTCTGATTACCCTGGACAGCGCCTTTCCCCTCCCTGAGCAGAGCCTCCTCCCCCCAACAGTGCCTTCCCCTCCCAATTGGGAGTGGGTGCCCATAGGGCATTGAGCCAATGTTCCACAGGGCGCTACATGTGTGCATGCATGAATGGATGGTTCTCTGGGCACGTCCAGAGAAGAGGCGCCTTTCCCCCACCTTTACTGCCTGAGAGCATGAAACCTAGCTCCAGCTAGACCAGGTTCCCGACAAGTAGTCCCGGGAGAATCACCACATGTCCTGATCTGTGTCCTCATCCCGAGTAGCTTGATGTTAACTGATATTTAGACACAGTGCCCTTCTGGTGTGAAATTTCCAGTGGCAAGGCAATGCCACCAGGGAGGGAGCCACACAGGCTGTGGCTCACAGGTGGCAGCTGCGTCAGTCCTGCCTTGGGGAATCTCAAAGAGGCCTTTTCTTTGACCCTGAGCTCAGTCTCTAGTTTGTGGCCATTTCTCCATCCTTCTCACCCCTCTTCCTTTCTCTACCTTATCTCACCTCTTGTTGCCCTGAGCAGAACTGGGGGCTTTCATGTGTCTTTTCTTCAACTGGGGCCTCGGGGAGGGATGGGAGGGGTTTCTGTAGCAGATGCCCCTGCAGCTGTGTGAGGGACACAGACAGGCTTACCTTCAGAACTGCAGCACTTTCACCCAAAGCTGAGATTTACTCCCCATCTGAGGCCAGGTGGCTATGGGTCCCACCTGTGCACACCTGATTTGATGCCACTTCCAAGATCATGAGTACAAGTGTGCGAGGTATTCTCAATCAACACAGATCTCCCACTCCCTCATTCTCAGCATGGCAGCAGCAGCCTATCATATCAGTCTGTAGGTTCTTGTGTTTCCTGTGCCTGTAAAAACACAGACCAGGGGAGGGCAGGGGATGTCCCATGTCAGTTTCTTCCACAACTCCTGCAGCACTGGGCCTTCACGAACCAAAATACAACTGGGCCTTCATCTTCCCAATATCTTCTGTCTCTTTCTTTCTTCCTATTTTTTTTTTCCTTTTGCCTTGTGTACTTGTGGAAGAGGAGACAGAGAGGGAAAGTGAGAAAGTGAGAAATAGTCCCCCAATAGGAATGATCACACCATTATCCATTCTCCTATGATCTTCTCTTGGAATTTTGAGCACACACATGTGTACTCAGCATGATTTTCAAGACACTGTGTATGAGACTCAAACCACAGTTGACCATATGGAAATATAGCACCTAAACCACCATGCCAAATGCTGGCCCAATGCTTCTGTTTTTTTGTTTTGTTTTGTTTTGTTTTGTTTTGTTTTGATTTTGAGAGAGATTTTCTATAGGGTGCATGGGCTCACCAGAGACACAGAGACCAATAAAAAGCGAGAAATCACAACCCAAGTGGTATGGCCACACCGTAAACCCTTCTCCTCCAAATTCTTCTTGGGGTTTTGGTCATGCATGCACATGCACTTGGAGTGAGTTTTTAAGCCATCAGGTTCTGTACTTTAACTGCAATCAACTACGAGGGAGTCCAGGAATGTAATGATTACGCCATCCATTGGTACCTCAGTGCTTCTGCTTTTATGATTTTGTTTTTAGAAACTGTCACAGGCCAACAGCACTATGAAGATGTGGTGAGGGCATGAGTGATTCTGAGGCTGCTAGAAATGGAGGTTGCAGGGCCATAGCTTGTCATAACTCCTTGGGTCCCAACATTTCATGACAGTCTGGCCACATTTCTAGTCACAGCATCCATAGTTTACCTCTGAGGGGACATGTCACCCTTCCTAAACTGACTCAGCCTCTGTCTACAGCATGCTAGGTTCTGGGAGGGAGGTCCCATGGAAACACTCCCAGCCCTTGACCATGGGTGCTGGACCCAACCCTGTAACACCTTCCCACTGGAGAAGGAGATGCCTGAGCCCCATGTGGTTTGGGACAGAGTCCAGGTGTCCCCAGTGTTGAACTATTGATCTCGGGCCCCACCTGGGCTCCTTTCCCTGAGATGTCCCCTCCCAGTCCTGAAGGTATTTCTCGGATTGCCTCCCAGATAACCTGCCTGAGGTTGCTCTTGTTCAAGGACCCACACTGCAGACCCATCATGAGGTTGGCCCAGTATGGAGTACTGGGATTTGCCACCATCTGATGGGTGTGAATGCTTGTTACCTCATTCTCTTTGAAAGTGGAGGAGAAAATGGAGTTAGATGATCAAAAGGTGTCATAGTCACATTTTGACAAATGACACTCCATCAGAAATAAGAGCATTGGCCATCGGGGAAGCCTGGTCCTGTGGATTGGCAGTTTCTGGGGTGCTTTCCTTATCTGAGATTTGATGGCTTCTCCTCTCCTGCTGTGGTCAACATCGCCATCCCTCTGTAGTCCCAGTGTCAGCAGAGATGGTGGGCCTTACCACTGGACAGAGCAGAGTAAGGCCAGGGTGGGGATGAGGACCTGCAGAGGCAGTTGTGTCTGTGTCTTGATTCAGGGGGTGATGGGAGGTGTTGGTGACTCTTCCTGCAACCCTTTTACTTGCTCAGGCTGCTCAGAGGGCATTGACCAGTCTTGGTGGCAGGAGCCCTGCCATGACCCCACACATCTTGTGCAGCTCTGACACCATCTCCCACCTAGGGTTTCCTGAACATCACTTACAAGACTAGTCCCTCCTGATCTGAGGTTGAGACACATGGGGATCAGCTGTCAGATGGACCCCCAGAAGGTCACCTGGCCCTGCAGGCATGGGGAAACCCTGCTCCTAAGCATCTAGCCCCTGATGGGTCTTAGAACTTCCTCCATTTACGTATGGCTCCCTTTCTGGCAGACCTCAATTGGAGCCCGTGTGAGGATCCGGACAGATAGGCTGAGTCCAGAGCAGCTCCTGAAGCTATTTATTAGGAGCAGTGGGAGGGGGAAGGGCAGTGTTATCAGGGGAACAGCTGGGCCAGGTCTCCTGTAGGTGACAGGGCAGGTGCTGGATGTGCAGGCCCTCCATCTGCTATGATGGAAGAGCGAGTCGGGGTCTGTGGGGGTTTCAGAGGAACAGCAAAAGGGTGGGGCCAGATGCCAGCTGAGAGAGCACCCTTCCCCCAGGGTGCCCTGTGCCCTGTGAGCAATCTCAGCCCCTCCAGGGATGGGGGGATCTGAGTGTCCTTGTGGTATGGGGGGAATGGATGAGTAGAGACCAGCCTGTGGGAAGGATGGTGGAGCTGACTGAGCTGGTGCTCAAAAGAAACCTTTGTTCAGGCCTTGGTGTGTGGGATGCATGAAGGACCCTCATGCGGGTGGATGGGGAAGAGGTGTATGTATCAGAAAAGACTTGCCCAGTATCCTTGGCATGATGCTTATGGCAGACCCCTGAGTTGGTTTCTGGCCCTAATATGGTCTCTCCTGCCTGTGTGGGATGGGAGGGCCAGAACAGATGGACCCTCAAATGCAGTGAGCCCAGGACCCAGGAGATCCTCCCAAGGTGCCCCTTTCCTCAGTCACACTGGGGATTGGGCATTTCTACTGAACGCAGGGATAATCCAGGATGAGGAGATGCCTAGACAGGACCAGAGCAGATCATAGACTGAGTTCAGACCCCTGTGCCAAGACCCACAGCAGGCCCTGGTGTCCCTGTTGTGGGGATAGTGGGGACACAGGGGATGGAACAAAAGACTGGAGGGCACAGAGGGTTTGAGACACAGGATCACAGGCAGAGTCCCCTCTTTGTGGGGCCATGAGGATCTGCCACTCTGGGAGACTCTTAAGTTGCCCAAAGGTTTAAACTCCTCAGGGCCTCCAGGACCAATCCGAGATATCCACTGTGGGTGAGGTGGCAGGTGAGCCCCAGTGTATTTCCTGCACAGCACTGCTCTCTGCTACTCCATGGTCAGGGGTGGCAGGGATAGGGAGCACAGGGGTGGGGCTGGGGATGAAGGAAGTCAGGTCACCACCCAGCTGACTAGTCCCCGGGGAGTGAGATAGCAGGGGAGTACACTGTGAACTATGGGTAACTCTGGTTTCTCCTGAATGTTCGTATCAAGGCCCTGGGAGGACATTATGCCCTGGAGGTGCCAGGTATCCTTCTCACACCAGTTGGTCCCTGTCCCATCAGAGCTTTCCTCAGGATGGTCTAAAACCTAAGGAGGCACCACTTGCAGCTTGGTGTCAGAGGGTCACGTCTCCTGCCCTGACCATCCCTCCTACGACCTTGCATCCAGCTGAGGGAGCAGGACTGGCCACCTGGGAAGGTCTTGCCCACACATGAAGCTTGGCCCAGGCAGCTCCTTTACAGCCATGTGGACTCAGTGCTGCCACTTTGAGAGGTACTGGCCTGTGGCCAGAGCAGGGCAGAGAAAAGGACCGGGAAGTTCCAGACATGGGGCGAGTGGGAGACCTAGAAGGACCGTGGGGTGGGCAAGGCTCGGGTTGAGGAAAACCTCCTCAGGAGCGAGATTTCCTGAGAGCTTCACCACAGTTCTCCTCCACAGAGAAACCCATGCTCAGGCTGCCTTCACCATCCCAGGTATGGTATGTTACCAATCCAGATCTATTCTCTGCCAGGAGGACCAGGCCTCTAGTGGAGGTGAGACCTCCTGCAGAGGGCCCTGCTAGACTTTTGGCTCCCAGTGCCTCCCTCATAAGCATTCAGAGCCCAGCCTGCTCCCCAGACCTGTGACCTGGAGGGGCTAGGGTTGCCAGAGTCTAACAGGACACAGTTTTCTCCAGTTCAGGAGACTCGAGTTGGACCCTGAGCCTTATGTCACTTCCTAAAACAGGGCCCCAGGCCATTGCCAACCACTACACACTCTCGATCCTTTCCCCCACCTGTCTAATCTGAGCTCACATAATTTTTTCCCCAGGAGAAGGCAAGCATCGTGGGTTGTAGTGTGTGATCAGTCTGAGGGCAACAGTCAGGAATGGGCTTCAACTCCGAGCCTGTGTCCATGGCCAGCAGCATGGCACTTGAGAGCATGGCAAGGTTGTGTTGCTCGTCACAGACGACCATTTTATTTCCGTTCCTGGTGGCCATGCACAAGGTGTGTGGGGTCATGGCACAGACCACACCACTCCAATTGCTTGTCTGGGTCAGATCCAGGAAGCAGGGAAGGGGTTTTGTTCACACTGATGAACTCAGTGTAGCTACCCAGAGGATGACACATGCAGAATTCAGTGCCTATTGGCTCACAGAGGTGCACACCCGGCTCTGGAGGTTATGGCAGGTGTGGGAGAGCCTGGGCCCAGGTCATGTGCTATTGAACATGTGCTCAGAAAGGATGGACCTGAGGACATATCCCCGGAACCTTGAAGGGTCTGTCTCCAGCCTGGGACAGGCAGTGTCTATGCTTTGGAGAACCATGAGGACCTGCAAAGTCATCCTGTTCAGGACCCCAACAATAGTTGTCTCCCTAGGAGTCCACTGTTTTAACCACCGTGCCACCTGCTGGCTACATTGAACTCTATTAAAGGGACACATCGAAAAGCGCTTTTAGAGTTACTTTAAGCTTGTTTTTCTTCATGCCTGGACAGAGCCTCGAGGTCATGGAAGACAGGTGTTTGAAGTCAGGGCAGAGAAGGAGCATCATGTATGCCTTTCTCTATGTTCCTGAGGGGCCCAGGACACTGTCTCATTCCATTCCTAATTTCATATTTAGAGGAGGAAGGAAGGGAAGACACCCTGGTGAGGAAATAGGGCATACAAAGCAATGAACAGAAACTAAATTTTATTTGAGCTACTGAAAATTAAAGGAGTGACATGAAATACTAAAGAAAGAAAAATAAGGAAATAAGAAGTTTTCTGGCTCCCAGGAGGCAGCAGGGGCAGTGGAGCATGGAGATCATAGGGGAGGCTGGGGCCAGACCCTTGGCAGTGTTTGGGGCCTCAGAGGAGCCGAGGGTGTTTGGCTCCAGGGTGGGTGTGGGGCAGTCCCAGCACAGAATCTTCTGCAGTATCAACAGCATTCACTACTCACTTTTGTAGTTGGTCCTGGGGTCTGCTGTCTTCTGTGGAATAAGGGAGGATGCATCCATATCTAGAGGAGGCCGAAGAGGTTCACAGCTACTGTACCTGTTGTCACTCTGTGTTAGGGACTGATCCTTGGTCAGATGGAGCCAACAGGGAGGGAGATTTTTCTGTGTTTAAAATTCAATTATGCTAGTGCCTAGAAAACTGCAGAACATACAATAGGGACTTCATGTATGTTTGTCCAGGGACGAGACCAACCAGCCCATTTCCAGATGTCTGACTAGGCATAGAGAATCTCTGTTAGCCCTGGAATCCCTACTCTGGCTGCACCAAACATGGGAATCCCAGATGGACTCTCCTACTCCTACTCAAAATGGAACACTACTTTGATCAAAACCACTGAGCTTGAGGTCAAGGCCAAGTGATTCCTCCAGGGAGAGGAAAACATGGATGAGATCTCACCCACCGACAGCCCTTCCTGCTTGCCAGGCCTTGGGATCACCCTACCCAGTCTTCGGCCAAACCCCATGAGGTTGGAATTTGTATCATTCTGTTTACCTCAGGAGTAAAGTGAGGTTCAGGGAGCTAAGGGGCATCTCCATGACTCACAGCCCTGGTGGGCAGGACTCACCTCATGAAGAGCTGGTCGACCAGCTGCTGGGTGCTTCCACACTTTTGTTCCACTCGAAGTGGGCACAAAAATCATATTAGAATTTTATTAGGGCCAGCCAAGTGGCATGGCGGTTAAGATGGCAAGATCACAAGCAGCTAACTACACAGTTTGAATTCCAGTCTTGGCAGCTTGGAAAACACACTGGGTGCATGAAATGTGCATGCCCAAAAAAATCTTGAGGGGAGATGTGGAAGGAGTGATTTTGGTGTGGGCATCCAGTTTAGAGGGTGATTTCTTACTTTCCCCCTTTCTCTCTTCCTCTCTCTAGTGAGTGCACACACCATGTAGCAAACTAAATTCTATAGTGTGTGTGTGTGTGTGTGTGTGTGTGTGTGTGTGTTTGTGTGTATGTGTGTGTATGCTGAAATTAAAGTCGTAGTTGATTAAAATGAAACTGTAAGTTAATATGGGTTACAAATATTAACAGTAAGACTGAAATCAAACCAACTGGCTCATTTGTTTATTTTGTTTGCTTGTTTTTTTTTGTTTTAGAGAGGTTTTTTATCTTATTTTATTTCAAGTGTTTTTATACATTCAATCATGTCATTTAGTTTGCAAAGTGAATATTCCACCATGTTTACAGGCGTGTGCACTCCCCAGAGAGACAGAGTGAGAGAAAGCAAGAAATCATCACACAGGGGACATAGCCACACCATATTCACTTCTCCTCCATTATCCTCTTGGGATTTTGGCCATGCGTGCATATGTGCCTGATGTGAGTTTTAAGTCACTGGATCCAGTAATCCAACCACAGTTGACAACGTGGGAGTTCAGCGATGTAACCATTACACCATCTGCTGATCACCAAACCAACTGTTTTTTAAAATCACTTCTTAAAATGCAACAATCTGCGAGGTAGACCCACATGGGAAGGCTGATGTTTTGTGTTTGGAGTTCTCCCTGAGTATGATATGTGTGTGCTCATGATCAGGGACTGACTGAGGCTGGGGATGGGTCATTATATCAAGAGGCTGCCAAATGTGTTGTATCTCTGTTTCTCTTTCTCTCACTCTTAAAAAAAAGAAACTAACTTTAAAAATAATAGTATTTTAAGCTCTTGAAAAAAATTTTTAAACCATTAGAGAGTAATATAAATAACATTTTACTAGTAAATTTTAAAACTTAAATAAAACAATTTGTGTAAATAACAATACAAAATTGAATAAGAAAAATGAAAACTCAGAAAAGTAAATACATTCTATATTTTGAATCATTAACGAAAATTCTGACCATTTTGATCATTCCTTTTCTCATATTTAAGGTTTAGCGGTTTCTTTCTAAATTTTTTAGTTTTAATTTTATTGTATTTACATTATTTTATTATTATTCATACATTAAATCGCTATACAACATTTAGATTGTGAAGAGACTTTACCCAGCATGACATACACCTCAGTCCAGCCCAGTTGAGACCACCTTACACATCCTTGTCGACAGATAATGAAACTTATCTGTGTCCCACAAGTGTCTTATCTTTCCATTTCCCCCCAAATTTCCTACACTCTTCCCCTCTCACACTCTCTTTCCACTTTGTCTCATTACAATTTTTAATGCTTTAATGTTTTCCAGTCTTTCAGTCTCTACCATAGAGTGCACATAGTAGGTATATGTTAAGTGGAGACATGCAATATCTCTCTTTCGTAGCCTGACTTGCTTCACTCAGCCACACATCTTTCATATTCGTCCACTTTCCATCAAAATCAAAGGCCTTGTTGTTTTTTATGGCTGAAGAAGGGTCCACGGGCCCTGCGGCGGGAGTCGAGCTCGACTCTTCTGTCCAGGACAGCGCCTTCCCCTACCCTGGACAGCGTCCCCCCCCCCCCCCCCACTGGGAGGGGTCCGGTCTGGCCTTGGGCTGACGTTCTGCAAGGCGCTCCTGCGAGCGTGTGTGTGTGTGGGCGGTTCACCGGCCACATCCGGAGAAGGGGCGCCATTCCCCACCTGCGCTGCCCGAGAGCGTGGCTCTCCGCGGCGTTCCCAGGCAAGGCCCTGGGAGCCCGCGGTGTGTAGCCCCCTCGGTGCGTGTCTGGGGGAGACAGGGTCTCGTGTGGCTCCCATGGAGCGGGAACCGGACAGACGGATGGACATGGAGGACGAGGAAGGCAGGGACGGCGTCTGCGGCGTCGGTGAGTCCTCCGGGGCCTCTGCGGTGGGGCTGGGCGCATGGGAGGCTCGGGGGTCGGTCCCGAAAGCCTGGACCAGGCAGTCAGGAGACACTGGAGATCACCATGTGGGGGTCAGTGGTGGCAGGACCCCTGTGCTGACCCGGGGGCGGTTTCGCTGGGCGGGGCCCTCCTCGGCAGCCCTCCGCAATGCTCCCATTCCTCATCCCCAAGGGTGGGCACCGGGGCGCCGGGAGGCTGCTGTGGGGGTCCTTGAGAAGGGCCGTGCGCGGGTCACCCTGCTGTGTGGCAGAGGCACCCTGTGCTCTCCCCGGGGCTCCATCTCCCCGCCGCTTCCCGCCCTTCGCCTGCCCGGGCCTCCCCCTCCATGGGTCCCTAAGCCCCTCCTCACCCCCCCCCCCCCCGACGACCCCAGTCACTCGAGGCGCCAACCACCTCCCCGACCGACACGGCCCTCACACGTGGGAGTCACGGGTGTCTGCGGCCGGTGGGGACCTGGTGGGGTCTAAGGCGCGGCATCCTCTCCCGACCCAGAGGAGCAGTGGGCACGGGAGGGCATTCTGGGGAGGGGGTGCCGGCACCGGCGGGGTGTGCGGTCCTAACCCGCGGGGTGCCCAAGGCCTCCAGACCAGTACCAATGGCTGTGCCCTGGTACCCCCTTCACGCTTTTCAAAGAAAGTGTGATCCCTTAATGGTGCCCTTCAGGTCCTCGCGGCAGCCCAAGGCCCTCCTGCCCGCCGCCTTTGGGTGCCTTCTTCCTTGCAGGCCTCCTACCTTCTTGTCACCGTCCTTTCCGCAGGGCCTGGGTGTAGTCATTCTAGGGGCCCCGCAGTCCATCCCCGCAGTGGAGTGTCGCTTTCATGGCTTCTCCTGGATCCTCTCCTCACAAGCCCCAGTGTTGTCTGGTTCCAGGGCGAGGTCAACTCCACCCCCGCCCCTGCCACCACCAGCAGGTGCCATTGTCGCAGGTCCCCAGCTCCGTGGGCTCCTGAGCCCCGTGACTTTGGTCCCCACCAGCTGCTCCCCGGCCCGCCTTAGGTAGCTCTGCACCTCTGGACTAGGGACAATCAGACATGGGCCTTGTTCCTGGCCCCTTGCGGTACAGAGACATGAGACGCTTCAGGCCTTCCTCTGGCCCACGAGGGTTTCCCTGGCCCCAAGGTCCGGATCTGCTTGTCCAGGGCATGGTGCCGTCAGTGGAGGTTGGTGTGTGTGTGGGGGGGGCAAGGGGGCATTTCCAGGCCCAGACCCTGTGGCTTAAAACTCATAGCTGGCATGTGTGCGTGCCCAAAGTCCGGAGAGAAAGGATTGTGGCATGGGTAACCCCAACTCCCGCCCTCACTTGACAAGTGAGAAAGAGAAAAGCAAACTGCTAGTCCAGGACCGGAACCACAGTTGACCATGTAGGAGTCCAACTCTCCTACCACTATGCCACCTGCAGGCCCCAGACCATGTGATTTTAACACACTACTATTCAAACCTGGGTGACTTTGTCCCTCATTGGGATATTTCACAATGTCTGGAGATTTTTTTTGGAGATGGGTTGGGTTTGAGAATTGGGGCGCTACAGTCTTCTGATGTGTGGGGCCCAAGGATGCTTCTCTGTATCCTACAATGCACAGAACAACAATCCCACAAAGAGTGACCTGGACCTCATCATCAATAGGACCAAGGTTCAAGAACCCTTTTTGAAACTAAATGTCCTCCATGAAGTGATTGACAAGATGTATCACACATGGAGTCAGAAGAGGTTAGTATGGGTCCCTCACCTCCTATCTTACCATGTTTGAAAGCCACAGAGTAAACAACTTATGGGTTTTTTTATTAAGAAAGATTTATTTAATTTCATTTATTCATTTTATTTTAATTTGATGGAAGAAGGGGGAGAGAGAAGGAGAGAAAGTGAGAGAGTAAGCCATCAGGTCCAGGACTCGAACTGAGGTCAGCCATGTGGTGTCCAGTGCCTTAACCACTATGCCACATACAGATCCCAACATCTTATGTTTTTAATTGGGGTGCACTTGCCTGCTTGTTGTCTGGTAAGTATGGCTGTGCTGTTTTACACCATTGGGTGTAAGGCGCATGTGTGTATGCAATAGTTCGGTTTTGGCGGTGAGCCGCTATTGTTCTACAGCCCATTGAGAGAAAGAAGCTAATACTGCTCTGCATAGCCTTGGTTTGGCTCAGGTCAGCTCAGAGACGGAGGAAAGTGCTCTGTGATCATTCTCCCTGAGCTTAACAGGCTCCAAGAGGTAGGAAGCATTTGTGAGTGATGCTGAGGGCTCTGTGAGTCTACTAAGAGCCCTGTGAGCTCCCACTAACAGCCAGTAGACATTCTAACACCAGGGTCTTGCATCTTTTCCAACTCCCAGCATCTATTTGACCCGCCCTTTCAAGCAGAAAAAAAGAAAAAAGAAAAAAAAGAGAAAGTAACAAAACAGCAAGATTTTTGTTCCATGTCTCCATCTCCCTATGTCACTGTGGGAAGCAGTGCTGTGCCCAATCATACAGTAATAGTTGGCCTCAGCCTCAGGCTACAGCCCAGAGATACGCAGAACACCAGCACTGGTCGAGGTGTCTTCAAATCCAGAGAAGTATCTGGCGATCCTGGAGCCCTGGTGCTTACAGGAGTCTGAATGATGTCACAGGGATAGTGGGGAGGGCTCCCTGGCTTCTGCTACTATCAGTATATGGTATTGCCACCAACACTGGTGTCACTGCAAAAGTGTAGGTAAGTCTGGCAGATTCTTCAGGAGATGAGAGAGGGCGAGTGGGTGAGTCAGCAAAGTCTGGGAGAGGGAACCTGTAGATACAGACACAGATTAATAAGGAGTAGAGATTAGGGTGATGATTTTAAGGCATCTCATCCACGAGACTGAAGTATGGTGGGGCCTGCCTTGTGTCCCCAACGTCTGTCTTACCTTGCAGTGAGAGAGGAGGATGAAGGAGGAGAGGAGTCTAGTTCAGGGTGGACACAGTCTCTTGTCTCCACATGGCTGGGCTGCCCCAGGCTGCCTTTTCTTCCAACCCTCTGGCACAGGAGGGGCTCTTTGTGCTGCTTGTGGATGGCCATGACTATATGTGCAGGACCAGGGAGGAGGCAGTGCTGGAACCACACCCAGAGAGGCTCAACTGCTGAGCCTGCAGCAGTGAGCTCAGCTCCCATGGGCCAGCCCCAGGGGTGTAGGAAGAGCCCAGCTGTGGGCACCTCCTGTGCAGCCAGAGACAGACCCACAGTGCTCCATGCTGTCAACTGTGCAGAGCTCAGTCTCAGGGGAAGTCCTGGCAGTAGTTCAGCCTGAGATTCTGCTCACTGTCAGTCCAGGACACGCACAGGCAATGCCCTTGCTCTGCCCTGAGGTCATGGATATTAATAACTAGCCTTTTCCAGGGAGTTCCCAGGAGGACATTTGGGAAATATGACAACTCTCCACTTTGATGAGGCTGCAGGGAGGTGAGATGCAGCGGGCTTGGAAGTGACATCTGAGCAGCTCCTTGTTCAGGGGAGAGGGCTGAGGTGACTGTGGTCAATGTATGAGTGAGGTGGGTGATTCTACTTGAGAACAAACACAGCAAGCACTGTTTCTAGATGAGGAGTGAGTTCTCAGAATGTTTCCGTCTAAGAAATATTCAGAGACATTGAAGAGTGTGGGGTGTCAGGGGATGCCAGGACTCTTACACTCTGGGTCTCACATTTTTGGATGAACCTGTTGTCAGGTCACATATGTGTGTCTACATAGGTTCTTCCCACTCCAGAAGATGTGTCCTTTCTTCCTTCCCTCTAATCTATCTTCCTTCCTTCCTTCCTTCCTTCCTTCCTTCCTTCCTTCCTTCTCTCTCTCTCTCTCTCTCTCTCTCTCTCTCTCTCTCTCTCTCTCTTTTCCTATGCTTTTAATGTTACATAAAAGAAAACTTTTCAAAATCGACTGTCTTGAAGCTTTTCCCTAATGTTCCAGTAAGAGGCATTTTATACACATTATTCTACTTAATGTAGTTTTGCATATTCTCATTGCATTGGAATGAATTAAAACAGAGTAAGCATGAGACCAGCAGATGGTGCAATGGTTACATCACTGGACTTCCACGTAGTCAACTGCGGTTCAAGTCCTGGACTCAGCAACTTCAACTCATGCCAGTTGTGTGTGCGTGCATGCCCAAAATCCCAAGAAGAGAATGGAGGAGAAGGGACTGTGGCATGGTCATCCCCCCTAGGAGGTAATTTCTTACTTTCTGTCTCCCAATCTCTCTCTGTCTCTCTGGTGAGCACATGTGCCCTATAGCAAAAATCTCACTCTTAAAAAAAAAAAAAAAACAAACAGTAAGCACTTCCTTCAAGTAAGTGCAATTGTTCTTAGAGATTTTATTCCCTTTTTGCATTTTTAATATATGTAAAGTGTTCACATTGTCAGTTTAATCTTTATGACAGTCATCTATGTGTATATATATAAAATATATACATATATATAATATATACATATATATAGATATATATATATATAACTTTTAGAGAGATTTTGCTATAGGGTGCATGCACTCACAGGAGAGAAACTAAGGGACAGAAAGCAAGAAATCACCCCCAGGGAGGATTGTCATGCTGCAGTCTCTTCTCCATTCTCCTCTTAGGATACTGGGCACACACGCACACAAGCCCAGTGTGATTTTAAAGCCACTGGCTCTGGGACTTGAACCATGGTCAAGTACATGAGAGTCCAGTGATGTAACCATTACGCCATATGTTCATATATAATACTAATAACATTAACATATTAATGTAATACACTAAAATACTGAAGTCTGAATGCAGCTTCCTAGTAACAAACTTGGAGGACATTTTGTTCTTCACACAGTCATAATATCTCTTCTTGTCCCCACTTGCCAGTCTCCTAGCCACCTCTGGTCTGAGACATGCACACATACCTGGCCCATCTCTCCTTAACATTTTGGTCCAGTCCCAGATGTTCTGGATGCCTAATGATTCAACACTAAAAATCTTGGAGGCACAAGTCCAAAAGGAGTGTCTAGAGGGTGACCACGATGCAGTTTGGGAGGAGAAAGTAGGACCACTGAATAATGGCGTAGATGTGAGGAGAGAAGCCTGAACACAGGCAGAGTGCAGAAGGCAAGGATGGGTAAACCAGAATTCTGTTACGCTGAATAACCTGCACCCTGAGAGGTCCTGCTCTTGGCTTCATTGTTGTTTGCTGGTGTAGTTACAACTGGGAGGAGTTATTATTTAAATAACCTTTAAATAGAACACACAGGTCTTTCAAACAGTACTTTTCCATTTCTAGTTTAGTTCCTGAAATGTATTCACACTCAATTTGAAAAGAATGTTATCAGATGAACTTTGAAAGAAGAAATAAGATGGAAGAGAGAACAACAACAACAAAATAAAAATAGACTGGGCCTCAAAGTAGAATGGAGACATAAATGAAAATAAGTAAAAGGCTTACCTAGTCTGCAGACATCACAAAGCTTTTTCCCCATTTCTTTGCCCCATGAAGATCACCATCTGAGACAATCTACACAGAAATAGAAACACCCTATTTGACATGGTACTTAAACTTCCTCTGTACCTGCTTTTCTTTTATGGAATGCCTTCTCGTTAATTCTGGAGCTGAGATATGCACTGAGCAGTAGATGAGAAAGTAGCAGGGAGAATGAATTTCTCTGGTCTTTCATTAGCTAGACAGACTAATCAAACTTTGGCTTTTGAAATGAAACAACTTGTTATTTGGTTATATTAAGATCAATTGCTGGGTCAGGAGGATTTTAAACCAAAATTACACAAATGATATATATTTTCGTGGCTCATGATATTTGATACAAGTAATTTTAGACAGTGATTTTTAGCACTTCCAGCTGCAAATGTAACAGATCCATAATAACAATTCAACACTTTTGATATTTTGTTCCTTTTAAATTGTAGTTTTGTTAAAATAAAAGCACTTCTCAATGTACTACCATGTGACTTTCAAGTGATTAGCATTTACTTTCTTCAACCATTTAAACCCACATTATGGTACTTATTTTAGGCCAGAAGATATTTATTTATGGCAGGTAATCCATTTCCAGACATTGTCCTTCAAATTGTCCTCTGGCTTCTAGAATCTCACTCCCCCTAGTTTCTAGGCCAACTCATTACTTCAAATTGAGACACTGAAAGTAGAAGGGATAAATGGGCTTTTAAACACAGCCAGGGGTTTACACAAGACACTTTACTTCTTGATTACTTAGTAGCAGAATCCTGATTTTGTTGGGGGAGGTAGGGAAAACGTGCCCAGCTATAAGTTTACATTTCCCAGTCTCTCATCATGCAAGGGGGGTGGCCATAAGGCAGAGAACTAGTTAACAAGCAGTCAGGGGAAGTCACTGATAGAGCTTCTAAGAAAGTTTATTAAATATAGCCAAATCAATTGGCACCCAGATTTTGCCTTTGTTTTGATTGTTTTTCCCCCCTTCCTCCAACCAGGAATATATAAATGGTGCTTAGAAACACAAGAGCCATCCCTTGATGATCAGGTTAAAATCCACACATTAAGAATGCAGGAGGACCAGGGCCAGCACAAGGCATAGCAGTTTCATCTCTGGACTTCCACATGGCCAACCATGGTTTGAGTCCTGGATCCAGTGGTTTGAAAATTGCACCAAGTGTGAGTGTATGCCCAAGATCCCAAGAGGAGAATGAATAAGAGATTACACATGGCCATGCCCCTGGAGGGGTGATTTCTCACGTTCCCTCTTACTGTTTCTGTCTCTCTCTCTCCAGGGAATGATGCGCCCTAAAACAAAAACCTCTTAAAAAAAAAAGAATGAAGGAGGCCTAGCTTCCTCCATGGAGTGGTTAAGCTGGGTCCCACAAGACTGACTGTGTGGTTGAGTCCCAGACCCCAGTGGCTTGAAAAGCACGAGTATGTGTGTGCACGTGTACATGCATGTGCACCCAAAATGACAAGAGGAGAATGGAGAAAGAACTGCTATGTGGCCGTGTCTTCTGGGGGGTGCTTTCTCACTTTCCCAGTTTCTCTCTCTGTCTCTCTGGCAAGTGCATGTGCCCTATAGCAAACAAACAACCAACAAACAAAAACACAAACAGACTCAAAAGACTGGACACTTATGAGCTGCATTAACAGCTCCAGACTGCTTAGTTTTAATTTCATGGGACAAAAAACAAATAAACAAACCAAAAAAAAACCAAAATCTACTCAAATTTCTTCCTAATTTAAGCTACTCTTCTGGAGGTGTTGATGCTTTCAGCCCAGGTCAAACATTTAAGTGATATATATGAGATGGGCTGACTGCTGCATGGATAGAGGGTCAAAGGAGATTATCTTGCACTTATCCAACTATGGACGTTATTTTCTTGATTAACTCGTGGATTTGCTCTAAAACTTGTGTTTCAAAATGAGTTTGGCCAATTAGGGAAATGCAAGACTTCAATGAGATGTTACCTCACCCTCATTAGAATAGCTACTATCAAAAAAGAAAAAGGAAAAAAATCTCAGTAGAGATATGGATAAATTGGAACTCTTGCACAGTGTTGGCAGAATGTAAAATGGTACAATCACTGTGGAAACAGTATAGTAGTTCTTCAAAAAAATTAAAAGTAGAACTACCATATGATCCTTCGATTCTACTTCTGGGTGGATATCTAAAAGAACTGAAAGCAGGGTCTTGAACAGATATTTGCATACCTTTGTTTATAGCAGCATTATTCATAGCTTAAATGTGGAAGAAACCCAGGGTTGGAAAGATGAATAGATATGTAAGATGTGCCATAAGGACACGGTGAAAGGAATATTACTCAGCCTTAAAAAGGAAGGAGATTCTACCACATACTACAACATGAATAAATCTTGAAGACAGTATGCTAAGTAAAATAAGATAGTTATAA
This sequence comes from Tupaia tana, assembly GCA_026018925.1. Lineage (NCBI taxonomy): Eukaryota > Metazoa > Chordata > Mammalia > Scandentia > Tupaiidae > Tupaia > Tupaia tana. Next base: position 128,897,597 of record JAKSZU010000003.1, read on the forward strand.
AAAGACAAATAATGCATGATTAACTAGAATAGTCACAGAAACAGAAGATAAGGTGGTCATTGCCAGGGGTGAGGCAGACGGAGGAATGGAAATTGTTGAATGGGTATAGAGTTTTAGTTTTGCAAGATGAGGTGTTCTGGAGACTGGTTTCACAACAATGTGAATATAGTTAGCAATACAGAACTGTACACTTAAAATGGGGCTAGCCCTGTGACCTAGTGGTTTAGAGAACCAGATCCCACATGGCCAGCCACAGTTCAAATTCCAGTCCTGGGCACTTGTTTGCATGCCCTAAATCCCCGCAGGATGGAGAACAGGATAGAGAAGTGATTGAGTCATGACCATGCTCTGTTGCAGGTAGGGGAGAGTGATTTCTCTTTTTTTCTCTCTAGTGAGCACAGGCACCCTCTGGCAATTTTTTAAAGTTGTTAAGGTGATAAATTTTATTGATGTGTATTTTAATGCCATTTTTTAAAAAAGGAATCTTTGACCATGTTAACCATGTATGAAAGCATAGAAGTTTTCTGTTAATAGCAAATTTCAAGTTCTTATATCATCCAAAATTATTTATTTAAAAATTATTATATATTTCCTTTATTTGCTATTTGAAACTCACTATAATAAACTGCACTATGAAAATTTCATCAAACCTGGAGTTAGATACTTATAATATATTTTAAATAAAACTTGTAAATGTATAAAAATCAAATTTGTGGACCCTTATTAAAAAAACAAACAAACAAACTGGGACCAACAGTTGGTGTAACGGCTATGTCACTGGACTCCCATGTAGTCGACCACAGTTCAAGTCCCGGACCCAGTGGCTAAAACTCACGCCGGGTGCATGTGCATGAGTGCCCAAGATCCCAAGAGGAGAATGGAGAAGGGATTGTGGGGTGGCCATCCCCGCTGGGGGGTGATTTTCTCACTTTATGTCTCTTCTGCCTGTCTCTGTCTTTCTGGCAAGTGCACATGCCCAATAGCGAAAACCTCTCCAAAAAAAAAAAAAAAAAAAAAAAAAAAACTAAACCATTACTCACTTAATTATGATTTTGATATAATCTTGCTTAAATATTAGCCATATAACAAATTATAAAAGTCTTGAAAAATTCCCAACTGGAAAAATTAGGATGCTTTTGTGTATTTAAAATATTCAAATACAAAGTGAAAACAATGTTTTTCTTATAATAAGGGAAATCTGGAAAACCTATGGGGTACTAGTTTTAAAAGGCATTGCGGCAGTGGGCCAGCAGGCGGCATGATGGTTAAGACTCCCACATGGCTGACCATGGTTTTTGAGTCCCAGTCCTGCTGGCTTGCTTTCTCTCTCTCTCTCTCTCTCTCTCTCTCTCTCTCTCTCTCTGGTCAAATTATAAATAAATAAATTAATTAAATTAAATAAATAATTCTCTTTTTTTAAAAAAGTCATTGGGGCTGGCAGGTGGTGTGGTAGTTGAGGCACTACATTCCCACATGGCTGACCTCACTTCGACTCCTGGACCTGGAGGCTTGCTTTCTCACTTTCCTCTCTCTCTCTCTCTCTCTCTCTCTCTCTCTCTCTCTCTCTCTCTCTTGCTGTCTCTCTCTGATCAAATTCAAAATAAATAAATTTTTGGGAACCAGCAGTTAGCGTAATGGCTATGTCGGTGGACTCCCACGTAGTCGACCGCGGTTCGCGTCCCAGACCCAGTGGCTTAAAACTCACGCTTGTGTGCGTGCGTGCCCAAGATCCCGAGAGGAGAATGGAGGAGAAGGGATTGTGGCGTGACCATACCCCCTGGGGGGCGATTTCTCGCTTTCTGTCTCTATGTCTCTCTCTGTCTGTCTGGCGAGCGCCCGTGCCCTATAGCGAAAACCTCTCAAAATAAATAAATAAATAAATAGATAAGATAAATTTTTTTAAAATCCCACACTTTAAACTTGATCCTCACCTAGCACCATTATCACCATATATATCACCATATATATATATATATATATATATATATATATATATATATGGCTCGTGTTGTACCAAAAAAAAACCCTCAAGATGATTTATTCTCTTAAACACAAGTTTCTTATTATAAAACTCTCATTAATCACTTCTTCCACATACAATGAAAACTGCTATCATCATCAATTTCCATTCATATTAACCTAAAGTGAATAACTTTGAACTGTATTTTGCTAAAAAAAAAATTGAAGTACAATTATGTCCCTGAGGTAGATGAAGCTCATACACAATCTGTGCCAAGGGGTCATTGATAATGGATTTTAGAACGTTTTGCTGCTCAATGACTTGAGAGACCCTTGCGGAATTATTCCATTTGTGCATTTTAGTTTTTCTATCTGCAGATAGGAATTACATATAGAAGGAATCTTAAATATAATTTAGTTTTTCCCTTTTGCTCTGCAGATGAGGAAACAAGCCTAGGCATGCTCTGTCTGAGAAATGTTTCAAACCAACTTAAATTTCTAGGAAAATACTAGATAAGATAAAATTTATAAAATTATGAAAACAAAGGGCCTGGATTTGATTAATTTCATTCTGTAGAAAAGAGAAACATAGTGGCCAGGTAGTGGAGTGGTGGTTGGGGCAGCTGGATCCACATGACTGAGTCTTGGACGTGGGGGCTGGAAAAATATGCCAGACACATGTGCATGTGTGCCCAAAAACCTCAGGAAGATAATGAAGAAGGGATTGTGACATGACCATTTCCCCTGGAGGGTTCTTTCTCTCTTTCCCACTCTCTGTCTCTGGTGTGCACACATGCCCTACAGCAGATTAAAAAAGCAAAAGAGAGAGAAAGTGAGAAATGTAGCGTTACCACTATTCTTAATTCAAATTTCCTGGAATATATGTTTTAGTAGTGTTCTTTAATGGTGTATTTTATGTGGCTTTTATATGGAAATCATTTCTTAAAGATTTGCTGCCCATCATATATGTTGATATTTAACACACTTGCTGTCAGTATTTCTTCTATCCCACATCAATTTAAAAAAAAAAAAAGGTCCATTGCAAATGTAAGTGGAAATGAGGAGTTAATTAAAGCAAATACCTGTGAAAGACTCATAAGGTATCATCAAGCACCATGGATAGAAATGAAGTTCATTTGCCTTAACTTTCTACTATCTGTCCTTAAAAATAAGAACCCTTTGATACTTATTAACATCCAATAAAATGTACTGTGCGAGGTACTGCAATGATGCCAAAAATGAATAAGGCATAAGTATTTAAAGTACCTGTAGTAAGAGAAATCAGTAAGTACTATATTCAATTGTTTTTTTTTAAATTTCCCAGAGGGTATGTGTGCTTGCCAGAGAGGGAGAGGGAAAAGCACACCCCACTGGGGGATGATTATACCAAAATCCCTTCTCCATCCCTTCATCCTTTCAGGATTTGAGGAACTCACTGGCACTGCACCTACAACCTGCATTTTTTTCAAGCAGTCAGGTCTATGATTCAAATTGGGAGGTCAGCCTATGGTATCCAGCTCCACTAACCAGTGGGTTACAGGGCAGGCCTGCTATATTCAAATTCTAAAGCAAGAACATAAGTGTTGCTGTAGTTTGAATGTGTCTTCGAGTCCATATGTTGTAATGGGATTACAACGGTAAAAATTGAACCAGGGTTGGCAGGTGGCATGGTGGTTGAGGGTGCTGGACTCCTGTGTGGCAGACCGCAGTTCAAGTCCCGGACCTGGCAGCTTGCTTTCTCTCTTTCCCTCTCATGCTCTCTCTCTCTCCCTGCCCGTCTCTGGTTGAATTAAAATAAGGTTGAATATATAAAAAAAATCTAAAAAAAAAAATCTGATCCATTTATTTTGGCAAAAGGTGGGGTTGGGGAAAAGATCAGTGATTGGATGATTAAAGCCAGGGGACCCAGACTGAGTCTTGGTGAGTTTATTAAGAAAAGAAACAAGGACAGAGAGTTAGACATGGAATGTAGACCACGGTTCTCTGCAGGTACCACCCTCTTCCCCTGCCTGCCATGTTGTAGGTGTCCTGATGCCAGCCTCATGCCTTTGGACTTTCCAGTCACCAGAATTGTGAGTCAAATAAACGTCTATTTCTTTGTAAATCACCGGTCTCCAATATTTCTAAGAGCAACTCAATAATGAACTAAGGCAACTGCTATGTGATAGTTAAAAGAAAGAGCTTATGAGGATTTAAAGAGAGAGAGAGAAAAATCATACCAAATAGGAGAAAGCAGGAAATGAAAGAACTTTGGAGTGAGACCTAAGTAAAATGTCTAGAGCAGGGTTTTCTAAGGGTGTACGCTAAGCATAGGATGGGAGATGAATAAAGGAATGACCATGTTTCCACAACATCACGTTTTCCTATAGGACAAGGGAGTGTCAGGGGAGAAAATACAGTGGACCGTGTCTCCCCTGCCCTATTTCACAACTGCAGCTTTTCTTTACCATGCATGAGGGTGTCTTCAAAAAGTTCATGGACATGCATATTATAAAGAAAAATATCCATAGATTTCAAAAACTTTTGTACCAAACACATCTATGCTTTAATTCCATTTTCCCCATAACTCTTCGAAGTCCCCTCGTATTTTACTCTAAAATTGCTTATCGGCACTTTTTCCCCCCATAGGATACCTGCACTTGCTAGAGAAAGTGGGAAATCATCCCCTGGTGTGTGTGTGGAGGGGTGGGGTGGCCATGCTCCAATCCCTTCTCCATTCTCCTCTTAGGATTTTGGGCACCCAGGCTCAAGTGCCTGGCATGAGTTTCAAGCCACCAGGTCTGGGACTAAAACTGCAGTCATCCATGTGGGAGTGCAGTGCCTTAACATCTGCTGGCCCACTGGGGCTTTTACAGGTGCACTATCACCTGTAATTCTCTAAAGCAGTTTGGCTCAAACTTTCATGTGTACAGAAATCACCCGAGGTCCTTGCCACGCTGGAGCGTCTGGGAGGGCCTGAGAGTCTGCCTTTAATGAGTTCAAAGGTGATGCTTATGATGAACCACACTTTGAGTCCAAAGGTTAAAAGCCTGATTCCCTGTCAACCATGCTAGCCACAGCTGGGAATTTGCTAGAATTGGAGTAGATTCTTGGGACCCACATCTGACCTTAATTGGAAACACAGGGAGGTGAGGCCCAGCATTTTGATTTAACCAGCAAGTAGCTGAAGCTTCAGATTCGCTTGTAATTCACTGGCTTCAAACTTGACTGCACACTGGAGTCACCTCATGTTGTCAAACTAGAAGGGGACACTGTTCTGAAGAAAAGGGGAATTAAGTACTAGCTTACTTGGGTGATTTTTTCCAAAATGCATACTTTTTTCATAATATGCATTTTTCATGAACTTTTTGAGGTCCACTTGTATGACTGAGGCCAAGTCTTACCCCCCCCACGCCCCCCCCACCCAGCTATTGTCCTGGGTAAGTGGGATGCCCTGGGCCTGTTAAAAAGCTCGCTGACGTGATTCTGATATGCAATACAATTTGATAGCTCCATGAGGTAGTAACTTTTCACTTTACCAGCCTGTTTTCCTCCTCCTACGTGAAAGGTGGATAATACCCGGGCAGTTTCTGACTTCACGTCTAGATTTTGGATCCCCAGTCAGCCCTAGTTCGGCCTCCGCATGTGGCGAACAGGAGGTCCGGGTCGCCGACCTACCCAGGCAAAGGCAACGACGCGGCCCGGCATCCTGGCGCCGCGGGGCAGCGGGATGTGGCTCAGCCTCCAGCGGGTCCGCCCGCTGACTCTCCAGGCTGCGCCCCTAGACCGCGCAGGAGCGGGCCACGCATGCGCCGGGAGCCCGGACGGGCATGGCACCAAGTAGCGGACTCCGGCCTCCCCCGCCGGAAGTGGGCGGCGGCGAGCGGGGACTAGCGGACCGAAGCGTGGCGGCTGCGGGTCGCGGCTGCGGGTCCAGTCCGCCGGTCCAGAGCGCCTCGCGCATCTTTCTCCGCACCATGGCGCCCGCGAATGTCGCGAACGTGGTGCTGCTGCTCCTGGGCTCCAGGGCGCTGTGGTTCTCGCTGCTCCGCTCTGGGCCGGCCTCTGCGTCCAAGGTAGTGACAACCCATTTGGCCGCCAAGTGGCCTGAGACCCCGCTGCTGCTGGAGGCGAGGTGGGTGCGGGCCTGGCCAGGTGCTGAGCGCAGAGCACAGGGAGGGATGGGAGGGCGGTAGTGCTGGGGCGCACCCGACCCTCAAGGCCCCTTTGGCCGCTGCGTTCGCCGTTCGCGCTTGTGGTTGGGGTCCCCTCTCTGGTTAGGTGTCCTGGTGCTCGACTGGGAGCATTATCACCTCTTCCCCGCCCTCCAAGCACGGCCTAGGTTCTTTAACAACACTCACTTGCAACTTATGTCCCTTCGGATCCTTCTGTGTCCCACCTGCAATTTTCTAAACTTCCCTGCCCTGGTTTAACTCACTTGTATTTTATTAGCATTTATGAGAGAGAAAAGAAATAAGGAGACGTGGAAAGCAGCATGTAATGCAGGCTGACACTACTTGAAGCACCTGGTTTCAAAATAACACCATTCTGTGCCCTCCTAGGCTTGCTGTAGGGAAGGCAGCTTCTCACAAGTTTTTATTTTTCCTTCTCTCTTCCACTGCAATTAACTCATGAGGTATCATTTACTCTGTAGGAACAAAACTTGTAGCTACTAAATTTTGCTCCTTAGTGTTCCAGTAGTTGAATAGAATTTGAAAGTTCATTCTCTCAGGCATTATGCAGTTTGAGACCACTACTTGTAGACCGTTCTCCAAAGCACCAATGCGTAGTCCTGAAAAGATTCCATCAACTCCCTTCACTTTGTATGTATTAGATACTGAAGCCGTTTTTGGTGAATACATGAGTCCAGCTTAAAATCTGTCCTTTCCCTAGTTTCTCCCACAGCTGGCTTGGATTTAATCCCACTTAGTTCCAAATCAGTCTAAATTTTTCTACCTCTACACCGCTGGTTGCTAGACTTGCATCCACAGTCTTAAGAATTGATACTCCTGTAGGATGCTCCTTAAGATCCTTCACAGGTTTAACCCCAGTGTGACTTTTCAACCTCATCTTTTATAGTGGATTGGATGGCAGACTACCCTCCACCTCCAAAACAGAGAGATGTCCAGATCTCAGCTCCTGGAACTGGTGACTATTACTTGGAATAAAGTCTTTGCAGATCTTTAGGTCATCTAAATGGGTCCGAAATCCCATGTCATTATAAGAGGCAGAAATCGAGAAGACATAGTTATAGAGGGGAAGGTCTATGAAGTTGGAGTTAGAGATTAGATTTAAGCCAATGAATACCTGAAGCCACCAAGAGCATGAAGCGGCAAGGAAAAGGTCTTCCCAAGAGTCTTCAGAGGAAGTATTGCTCACTAACCTCTTGATTTCGGACTTCTGCCTTCCTGAATTGTAAGAGAATGAGTTTTTATTTAAAGCTACCAAGCGTTTGGTAACTTGTTACATCAGCTCTAGGAAACTAGTACAGACTTTGGTAAGAAACAGTGGGGTATTGGTATGACAACTAAAAAGAAGTAGCTGTGGAATTGGGCAAAAGCTGGAAGAATTTGAAGACACCTGGCAGAAAAAGCCAACATTCCATGAGGAAACTATAGAAATATGGACATTAAGGGCAGTTCTTATGAGGGCTTAGAACAGAGTAAAGAACACAGAAAAGGGGACCAGCAATTGGCGTAATGGCTACGTCGCTGGACTCCCATGTAATCAACCGCTGTTTGAGTCCTGGACCTGGTGGCTTGAACTCACGCCAGGCACGTGTGCATGCATGCTGAAAATCCCGAGAGGAGAATGCAAGAGAAGGGATTGCAGGGTGGCCTCCCCTGGGGGGGAGGGTGATTTCTCGCTTTCTGTCTCTCTGGCTATCTGGTGAGCACATGAGCTCTATAGCAAAAACCTCTCCCCTCCCCCCAACAAAAAAAGAACACAGAAAAGGTTTCCATTATCTTAGAGAATACTTATATTGTCATGAACAGAATGTTGGTAGAAATAGGAACGTTAAAGGTAGTTCTGGTAAGTGCTCAGAAGGAAATGTGAGACATGTTATTGGGACCTGGTAGAAAGTGACCCTTGTTATATACTAACATCATACTGGCTGAATTAAGTTGTACAGTTTGTGGTAAACAACGTGAAAGCTATGAACTTGGATAGTTAGATGAGAAAATTTCCTAGCAAAGTGTTTTATAGGGTTGTCGGAAAAGTCATGACACATTTTTGCACAGGAAAACACATCATGACTTTTCTGATGACCGAATAGTTACAGATGTTTTTCTCCTCGGTGTTTAGTAAAATGATAGAGGAAATAGATAAATTAAGAAGGAACAGTTAGAGAAAAAGAAACTGGACTCCGTGGCCTCCTGTTTGTGACAGCTGGATCCCACATGGCCAACTGTGTCGTTTGAGTCCCAGACTTGGTGGTTTGGAGAGCAAGGGGCATGTGTGTGTGTGTGTTCCCAAAATCCCGAAAGGTGGGAGAGCTGGAGAAGGGATTGCAGTGTGACCACTCCCTGTGGGGATGCTTTTCTCCTTTCCCTTTCTCTCTGTCTCTGGTGAATGCATATACCCTCTAGCAAAAAAAGAAGAAAGGAAAGAAAGAAAAGGAAGGAAGAAAAGCTAGACCACCATTTGATGATTTTACAGATTTTCAGACTACCAGGTAGTAAAGAGTGCTAACCTTAGGAAACTTAGTGTTGAGAATGCATGCTCTGTAGAGTAGGCCAAGAATATAGCTGGACAACAACCTCTTGCTGAATTAGGCAAATGATTCATGGGTTCACTCAACCTCAGAGACCCATACAGAGATGGCTTTACCAGGCAGGATCCACAGAGGATCTTTGTATTATGGTATATACCCTGGTGAGATACACAAGAGCGCCACAGGGTTTTTGTGAATGTAGTACTACCAGCTTGGACCATAAAGGACAGAGAGAAGAAAAAGTGAGAAAAACTATTGGACTTTCAAAAATTATAGTTAGGAAATGAACTAATAGAGCTACTTGGCTATAAACATTATGCTACCCTTCGAAAGAGAGGAAGAATAAGGGCAGGGCCTTAGTGGGCAGCATAAAGGGTAAAGTGTCAGACCACAGAGTTATTCTCAGAACTTGAAACATAGAGGTATTTGCCCTCCTGGCTTTTGAACTTGCTTGCGACAATGACCCCTTTATTTCTTCTACTTTATCCCTTTGAAATTGGAATGTCTGTCCTATGTTTGTCTCACCATTGAATTTTGTAAACAGGTAGCTTTTCTATTGGGTTGTCAGAAAAATCATGACACATTTTTAATAGAAAATATACATCATGACTTTCCTGACAACCCAATAGTTTCACAGTTCAACATATGGAAAAGAATTTTGCCCCAGGATGTATTATACCCAGAGTCTCATCTCTACCTCAGTTAAATGATTAGGTTTGTATATATTGTCAATGCTGGCAGTATTTATATGATATTTTGAATTTAAAGTTGGTGCTGTGAAAGGTTGAGATTTGGGGGGTTGGAATTAGGTGAATGCATTTTTATGGGGGAGTGTGGGTTTTGGGGGGCCAGGTGGTTGCTTGAAAAAAAGATAGGTCCATTTGCTAAACTGGAACCTGTTGCATTAATCCTATCAAAGTCTTGATTTCAGACTTTGGACCTCCAAAACTGTGGGATAAATTTCTCTTATTTGAAGTTACCAATTTTGTGGTAATTTATTCTGGTAGGCCTAGAATAGTATCACTATTCTATAGTCTTTTCTTCATTAATACTTTATTTGTGGATATACCATATTATTCCCTTTTCCTGATCCTTTACCTGTGATAAGGGTAGTATCTTTCCATTATGTTCTCATAGCATTTGGTCAATACTTCTGTAATAATCCTTATTGTAAGGCATCACATATGCTAACCTTTGCTGCTGGAGGTAGAATTTGCATGAGTTTCTGGGACAAGAGTATTTCTCATTCATGTTTGTTTTGCCAAGGTACAGTGCACAAAAGTTAGATACTCAGTAATGTTTCAGTGGGAAATACTTTTATAAAGTAAGGTATACTTTATGTCACTGTCAGAATTACCTCTATAATATTCTTGATTGATATAAAATTGATATGTGCTTGGATAATCCAAACAGGATGCTTAGCATCTCATGGCCCCTATTCTGTTGTGCACAAATCTGAATTGTTAGTAGGTTCTTCATTATAATCTAAAATCTTTCTCACTTCATCTTTTATCTGTTGGTCCTGTCTTTATCCTTCTGAACCAAATCTGTTTTTACTATGTGACGGTATAGCAAGCTAATAGCCTGTAGTTTTTCAGCTACTGAACTTTTTTGTTTAATTTATTTCTTGACTTCATTATTCTACTCACCTTAAGTTTGTTCATGGTTCTCTCAAGTTAGAATTTTAGGAAAATCAAAGAGGTTGAGAGGAGAAAATGTAGATGAAAGAGTTGAAAATACTGGTAATTGAAGGAATTTGGCAGGTAGCTTAAAATTAACATAGGAGCAGAAAAAAGAAATTATGAAGGATAATGCTTTAAGTTCAAAAGTTGACTTAATAGAAAGCTGTGCATTTATACACACATTTGCATATCTTCCAGTTCAGCCTAAAAATTTGATATATTCTTGTGTTGGGTATAGTATAGGAAACAGAGATGAATAAGATATATCTCCTGCCTAAAGAAGTTTATAATGTAATAAAATTTTCTGGAGATAGTTATAGGCTGATGAGGCTAAATTTTTACAACATGTGTCATGACTTATACGTTTATTATATTTATTCCTCTAGTGTTCTAGTGAAATCATTTTTGGAGTTTCTCTTGGAATTACTGTCATGTCTTTTAGTACAAATAAAAACTATCTGTTGGGCTAGCCTATAGCCTGGTGGTTAAGGTAGCTGGATCCTACATGGCTGACCATGTGTTTTGAGTCCAAGACTCATGCTTATGCACCCAAAACTCTGAAAGAAGAAATGAAGAAGGGATTATGATGTGACCCTCCCCCAAGGAGGGTGCTTTCTCACTTTCCCTCTCTGTCATTCTCTCTGTCTCTCTCTACTGAGTACATAGCCCCTCTGGCAAATTAAAAAAAAAAGCTTTACAGAAGATTTTTTTTTCCTCTGGCAAATTTTTTTCTGGGGAAAAATGGTTATTTGGGGACAGATATTGTAAAAGTCAAGTGAACAAATTGGAAATGGCAGGTTTTTGTTTTTGTTTTCTCCCATTTTAAATTTTGACCAAAGGTAGTATCTTCTTTTTAGAAAATTGGAAGATAATTTAGATGGTTTCTCAATGATGTTTCCTCCCCTGAGCTTAATGATGAGGTACTAGCAAATTGCCTGTGAAATTCCAGACTTCTCAAAGTACTTAGAGCAGTGGTTTATGAGAGGGTGGCTCCTCAAGGTGATCATTGTGAAGGTTCATACTTAGATGTATAGGTTTTGGTATATGATAGGTCTTCCACTTGTGGTTGCATAGTATATGAGCATGACTAAGCTCTTTCATCAAGGCAGTTATCAAGTATTACTGAATATTAAATGTTGCTCCCTACTTAACACTTTATACCATTCCTATCCTTTTTAGAGCATATCTTACTTTAATTTTTCTCATTGTTTCATCTACTTTTAGCCTGCCTTCTTTCTTTTCTTTTTTAAGACACTAATATACCATTAATAGCAAGGGTTGTTTTAAATTACTTATGCTTCATTACTTTAAATTCCTCTTCTTGTCAACTTTGTATTAACAGATTAATCTTTTTCTCTAGTAACTGTCTCAGACTTAGAAGAATTAGTTCCTCTGCATGTCTCTTGAATGTCCTCCTCAGTACTTGCCATTTATATTAAGCATTGGTTTAAGTTTAAAGATCAGGTGAACCATAACAAAGAATCTGTACTGTCTGTTTGGTGGCCTTTTCCCTCTAGTATAAATAGTTTACTTGCTTTAGGTATCCTGTATTTGCTTGTATACAGGAATAAATAATCTTTCATATATTTCATTATTTCTAAAAGGTTTTAAATGGCTTTGGCAATTTTTTTCTTTCATGCATTCTATAGACAATTGGAAGATTCTTGGGGCTTTAAGTCCAAAGACTGAGTGCAGAGCACCAATTTTCTTATTCATTTATTAAGATCTTTTTGTTTTAAATAATAAAAATAACTGTCTACACAAATCAGTAATTGAGTTAAAATAATAGATAATAGGATCTTTATAAAAAGTTTATAAAACCTATTTTTGTTTATAAAGAAAATGGGTGCTCTTTAAAATATTATTTTTTACCTTTATGTATTGCTCTCCATTCATTGCAAATAAATTCTACCTCTCAATGGTATTTCACATAGGAAGATAAAACAAATGATCCATTCTTTCATTTTTGCTAACAATAAGGAAAAACAAAAATTAATTTTACATGTAGTCTTTTTTTCTGACAGGATTATATGCTTATACTAAAGAATGACACCTTGGATAAGAATCATATTTTTTTTCTTTTTCTGTATTATAGTAAATGACAATCAGTGATTCTATATTAATTTTTGCAGGTTTTGTTTTACTATAAATGTAATTTGCTTTTAAAGTGTAGTTTATAGTATCTAAACTTTTATTCATTTATCTCTCTTAACTGTCTTTCATAGTGAATTTATGGCAGAAGAAAGTAATGAAAACTTCTGGCAGTTTTTGGAAACTGAAAGAATTAGCAATGTATAAGCAATCAGGTAAGTGACATACAAATTTTAACTTAAAAGGTTTATATTTATGTACATACATTGAATATATTTATTGTCTTGTTAAGTGTGAGTGCTTAATTGGGTTACTAAATCTGAACATTAAATTTAAAAAGATGTTTTAATGGAAACCATTCTAAACATCCATTTCCAAGAAAAGCTTTACTTCTGTATTATTAAAAATTCATATGATTACTGATAATGCATTATAATAATTTTGGTATTCCATTATAATCAAGAAGAAAACAAAATTGTTCAAAATCAACTCAAATGGATCAAAAATCTCAATTTTAAACCTCAGTCTACAAAACTACTGGTGAAGAACACAGAAAAAATTCTTGGAGATATCAGAGTAGGCAAAAAAACTTCTTAAATAAGAACCACAGACAATAATCCTGAAAACAGAAAAGTGGGACGATATCAGCCTGAAAAGCTTCTGTACAGCAAAAGAAACAATAATTAGAGTGAGGAGACAACCCTCAGAATGGGATAATATATTTGCAAAATATGTCTCAGATAATGGACTGATAACCAGAATATAAAGGGAACTTAAGACGCTTACCTGAAGGAAAAAAAATTTCAATTAAAAAATAGGTAAATTAACTGAACAGACAACTTGCTAAGGAAAACACATTACTGGACAAAAAGCATTTGAAAAAATGCTCAACATCTTTTATCGTGAAAGGAATACAAATCAAAACCACAGTGAGATACCACTTAACCTGTCAGCATAGCTAAGATTAAAAAAATACAGAATGATAAATGCTGGTGAGGTTGTGGTGAAAAGGAAGCCTACACTGTTAGTAGGAATGTTAATTAGTATAGGTATTATGGAGAACAAGATGGAGGTTTCTCAAAAATATATAAATAGAACTACCATATGACCCAGTAATTCCACACTCAATCAGAAAAACACTTGTGCATCCTTGCTTATTGCAGTTTTAGTCACAATTACTTAGACATGGAATCAGCCCAAATGTCTAAGGACAGATGACTGGATTGAAAAAATGTGGCACAGAAACTCTATGGAATACTACTCAGTCATAAAGAACAATGAGACCCTGGCATTCGATGCAAAGTGGATGAATATGGAAGATTTAATGCTAAATGAAGCAAGCCATACTAATGAGAGACTGGCATTATATTTTCCCATTTAATATATGCCAAAATGTCTGTAATCTATGACAGAAACAGAAAGATTAGAAGGTATAGTAACAAGAGGGCAATCGAAGGTACTAGAGAATAGTATTGGAGGGGAAGGAGGAGTAGTAGGAGATTAGAGGGAGGGGCTGGGGGAAACCTTTAACAGAAACAAAAATGAAAAGTTATCTATTGTTAATGATATACATTATAATATATATGACTTGACTAGTACTGTATTCATGCTGGCAAAACTCATTTTGTACGTTGTAAAGCTGTGTAGTGATTAAATATTTAAAAAAAACAGAATTGTTCAATTATGATTTTCTTTTTACCTAGATTTCTTTGAAACATTAGTTTGCAAATAGTAATATTACATTTTTTAGTAGACTTTATTAATTAATTTTTGTTTATGATTGCCAGAGGGCTTGTGTGCTCATGAGAAAGAGAGAGAAAGGAAGAAAGCATCCCCTCATGGGGCTTGGTCATACCACAGTCTCCTTACCCTCTGTGTTAATCTTTTCGAGATTCTTGGCATGTATTTACATGTGCCTGGCATGTTTTGCAAGCCACCAGGACCAGGATTCAAACCATGGTTGGTCATGTAGGATCTACTAAGCTACAGGACCAAGTTATTAGATTTTATTTTTTTAATGAAATTTTAGTTCACAGTAAAAGAGAATAAAGTACAGAGATGTCCCATATACCTCCTGGCCTCACACATGAATAGCCTCCATTATTAAGAGCCCTTACCAGAGTGGTATAAACTCTTAAAGAGATTTTTAATACTTGCCCTCAAAAAGTCAGGTAAACAACAGCAAAAAAGACATATAGTCAAGGCAGATTACTAGATAGTGGCTCAGTAGTGACCCAACTGGATAGAAATTACAAGTAATCAAGGATTTTCCTCTAGGATAACTGTCTTCAAAATAAATTCAGTAAAATCTAGAGGCTACATTTAATTTTTCATTTATATCATCCTTTTCCATACTTAAGGTCAGCAATGATATCATATATGTGTTAGACTTATCATTATAAATAATTCAGTCATGAAGAATAGACTCCTGAATCTCAAAAGTTTTTATTACTTACAGAAAAAAAGCAGTAACTAAAGTATCCACATATTTTCACTGATTTTCTGAGCCCCAGCTCTTATAGGCAACTTGGAGGACCAGATAATACCTGTACCCTGAATGGGTTATGGTAGAGAACGGATGGTTAAGAACCCAGCATTTTTGGTGCTGGGTGCATTTTGGTGCAAGTGATATATATCGTCATAGTCTGCAGTCCAGTTTCCTGGTTTTCCCCAAAATGTCTTCCAGTCAGAGCATTTATTTTCCTCCTCTCAGTAAGACAGTGTCTAATATTGGTTTTAACCACACCCCTTTTGCCAGCCCCATTTCCGTCATGGAGCCCTGATCCATGGGGGACTGCTCTGTATCTGCCCCAGCTCTGCTCTTCTGTATGAGCAGTTTCTCTCAGTTGGTAATCCAATGTCAGGGTGTGGAGGAGGAAAGAAATTACTAGAGAATGCCTGGGCTCAGCCTCTGGATGCCTGTACCAAATGGGCATCAGAGCTGCCTGTTGTTACCTTACTACCTGCAGCTGGCCCTGGAATGGCACTGCGGTTTTATGACACAGTGGCAGCAGTGCAGATAATGAATACACTCAGGGCTGTGTAGAGAAAAGAAAAGTCACAGAAATTTCTCTCCCTACTTATTAGTGCCAGCAGGCCCTCTTCAGCTTAGGCTGCCATATTTTTCTGCTCTGTCCAGGGGTCTCTGTCTCTCCAAGAGTTTTACAAAATTTTAAAATTAAATTCTAGGATTCATCTTTCTCTTTTGTGTCTTGAGGTCTTTGGAAATTACTTGAGAGGAGGGAATAAGCAGCTCAGATTAGCTTGCTCTAGTTCCAGACAAGATGACATTTACTCTTGAAGTTCTTGGTTCAAATGTTATCCCCTAAAGTATTCTAGACACAGCAATTACACTTGGACATCTGTACTGGGTCTCAGTAGAATTTATTCATATGTACAATTTAAAATTTAATAGTAATCATATTGTTGAACGTTTCTGTGGGGCTAGTCTTAATCTCTTAAATTGTAGGTAGGACATATATTTTATTATTTTATTATAACCCCACAACCTTGGAATATGTTCATCTGAAGTGTTTATGTCTTCTAAGTAGATTTTAATGGCAAGATTATTTTACCTAGTCTTGTGTTGATTGCTTGGACATCACTTGAAGCTCCAAAATGAAATTAAAAATAGAACAGAGATCTTAATTTTTTATTCATTTTTTTTCTCTAATGCCACACAGAACCAAACTTAAGATGTGATTATATGGCATTGATTAAGTGAGGGATATGCTAATGTGTTGATCATAAAAATACTAAGATCTTTTTCTTTTTATAGAATCAGATTATTCTTACTACAAATTAATCCTGAAGAAAGCTGGACAGTTTCTAGACAATTTACACATCAATCTCTTAAAGTTTGCTTTCTCTATAAGGGCATACCCTCCAACTATTCAGATGTTTCAACAGGTATGCAAAAATATCCAAACTATATTTGACAGAGGCATGCTAGCAATGTGCATAAAGCTATTTAATGTGAATATCTTTGGATTAAAATGTTCTACAAAATTATAATATTGATTCCATATTGATTACATTATTTTTCAAAAACTTTGAAGGGTATAGTTCCTAGGATAAAGTTGATATTGTTAAAATATTAAAATATTTTTTTAGATCTTACCTATATGTATTTTTTTTGAGAGGATTTTGCTATAGGGTACATGTGCTTACTAGAAGGACAGAGAGAGACAGAGAAACAGAAAACAAGAAATCACCCCCTGGGGGGGATGACCATGCTGCAATCCCTTCTACTTTCTCCTCTCAGGATCTCGGGCATGCACACACACATGCCTGGCATGAGTTTAAGCTACCATGGTCGACTACATGGGAGTCCAAAGACAATAGCCATTAAGCTAACTGCTAGTCCCTGTAGTTTTTTTATTCTAATTAGAGCAATAACTTAATAGTTGATGAGTTATTTTAATCAGAGTAATGTGTGAATTTTTAAAATTATATTGTAATTATAAACTATTGTAGCTAAATTTAATCTTTGAAATCTTAGATTTCAGCTGATGAGCCACCCCCAGATGGTTGTAGTGCATTCGTGGTTATCCACAAGGAGCACACCTGTAAAATTAAGGATATTAAAAAGCTGCTGAAGAAGGCTTTTCAAGGTATATTATTCCTACATTCCTTTCTTTTTTTTTGGAAGAGATTTTTGCTATAGGGTATATATACTTTCTGGAAAGACAGAGACATAAAGCATAAAGAGAGAAAGTGAGGGGGCCGGGCCTGCATGGCGGGCCGGGGCTCTGCCTCACATGGGCCTGTGCGGCGGGCCGGGGTTCTGCCTCGCGCGGCAGGCCGGGCCTGCGCGGCGGGCCAGGGTTCTGCCTCGCGTGCCCCTGCGCGGCCGGGCCTGCGCGGCAGGCCGGGGCTCTGCCTTGCGTGCCGCATGGCTGGGCCTGCATGGCCCCCGCTGCCACTCCGGTGCTGGGTGTGTCCCGCACTCGGTGCCGACGCGGGCTGGTGGCACGGACCGGCCGAGCTCGCCATCCTTCCTTTCTTGGGCCGGGCGGGCAAGCAGAAGGTGGCGCTGGATCCCGCGCACATTCGCGTGCTCGGGGCTGGCGTGTGGCCGCCGGGCCTGCGCGTGGCCACCGGGCCTGAGTGCGGCCGCTGGGCCCGGGCCTGGGCGTGGCCGCCGGGCCGGAGCGTGGCCGCCGGACCTGCGCATGGCCGCCGGACCTGCGCGTGGCCGCTGGACCTGCGCGTGGCCATTGGGCCTGCGCCTCCATGTGGCTGCCAGGCCTGTGCGTGGCCCCCTGGCCTGCGCCTGCATGTGGCCGCCGGGCCTGCGTGTGCCCGCCGGGCCTGCGCGTGGCCGCCGGGCCTGCACATGGCCCCCAGGCCTGCGCGTGGCCACCGGGCCTGCGCGTGGCCCCCCGGGCCTGCACCTGCGCGTGACCGCCGGCCACAGGCGGCAAACTGAAGCCGAAAACTAGGATTAAGAACTTGCAACTATAAGCAACAGAAAGAAACTTTAGCTGTCTTAAACCAATTGAGAAATATATTGTATAGGAGGATTTTCCCTGCCTGTGGACAGTGAGAAGATGATGGTTACCAGCCCTGCATTACCTCAGAGAAAAACAAGGACTACTCTACCATTCTTAAGGAAGCCAGATACCCTAGGATGACTCACGCTGCAGATCCCCGCAACACCATTCCCGGTAATCACAAGATGGATGCTGTGCCGCATCAACTGATAATCACCTCTGCTTTCCAGAACCGCTTTCCTGAAACTGTATTCCATGGAGACTCACCTACAATTGTGGAACTGCACGAGACCCACCCTTAATCCAACCCTGAATAGAATCTATGCTCCCTATTGTTAAAAACTATATGAGCTGATAATTGAAAAAAAAAAAAAGAAACTGAAAGAAATGGAAGGTATAATAGCAGGGATGGCAACTGCAGATACTAGAGACAGTATGGGAGAGGTAATGGGAATGAGTAATTGAGGGCAGAAGGGAGGGATTCAGGGAACAAACAACACACTTAATAGACACAAAAATGAAAAGTTGTCTGTTGATAATGTGTATGGTATAATCATTGTCTTTACTAATGTGCACTGTATTCATGCTGGGAAAAACCATGTTGTACACTGTAAAGTGGTGCAATGATTAAATGTAAAAAAAAAAAGGAAATTATGACTAAATACAAAAAAAATACTTCTGCAAGGAAAAAAAAACCTCTCCAAAAAAAAAAAAATAAATAAATAAATAAATAAAAAAAAAGCAAGAAACCACCCCTCAAGGGGGGTGGCCATGATGCAGTTCCTTCTCTATTTTCCTTTTGGGATTTTGAGCACACAAACACATGTGCCCAGCATGAGTTTCAAGCCTCCAGGTCTGGGCCTCAGACCATAGTCAGCCATGTGGGAGTCCAGTGCCTTAGCCACTCTGCCACCTGCTGGCTCCTATAGTCATAAATTCTACATACTGAGAGAAGGAAGTTGAATTAGCAGACATTTCTTATGGTAAAAAATTTTTAATATTCTGAAACATATTCAAGAGTGTGATATATGTTCGAAAACTTAATGTATCAGAATATTTTATCTTGAGCTTTTGGTTTTCAAATAGAAACTATACCAATGCTATCAAATCTCATTTTTATATATGTACACAAACACACATATATGTTCATATATGTAATGTATTTATTTCCTTAGGTAGTCAATTATTGTATTCATTATAGTCACATTATGGTCTATTTCTTAGTTGTTTATTCTGCTCTATTGTTTCTTGTAGCAGTGACATATTGTTTTAGTATTTCTTGCTTTATATTATATTCCAGTATCTGACAGGACAATATCTGTTCTAACACTGTTTTGTTCCTTCTCCAAAATTTCTGAGCTTTTTGTGTTTGTTGATCCTTTCAAATTAACATTAGAGTCTTTTTTTCCCCATCTTGCTCCCTCAGAAAACTCTAGGAGGGTTTAATTACAATTATGTTAAACCTTTATGTTTAGAAAAATTTAAAATCTTTATTATATTGAATCTCTCTTTTTTTTTTTTTTTTGGAGAGGTTTTTTTGCTATAGGGTGCGTGCGCTCGCCAGACAGACAGAGAGAGACAGAGAGACAGAAAGCGAGAAATCACCCCCCAGGGAGGATGGTCACGCCGCAATCCCTTCTCCTCCATTCTCCTCTTGGGATCTTGGGCATGCATGCACACGCGCCCGGCGTGAGTTGTAAGCCACCGGGTCCGAGACGCGAACCGCGGTCCAGCGACATAGCCATTACGCTAACTGCTGGTTCCCCTATATTGAATCTCTTAGTAGATAATATGTCTCTCTGTTCATACCAGCTTTTAAAACTTTACATCAGACACGATTGCTTTTTAAAAAAATTTGTCAGAGGGCATATGCATTCATGAGAGAGGGAGAGGGCAAGGGAGAGAGTGAGGGCAAGAAAGCGCCTCTCTAGAGCACTGTCATGTGGCAGTCTCTTTTCCTCCCTTTCTCCATCCTCTCAGGATTTTGGACGTGCTGGCACGCATGCCTGGCATGTTTCCCAAACTGCTAGTCTTGGGATGTAGTCAGCTGTGTAGGATATAGCCACCCTAACTACCAGGCCACTGGCCAGCCCTGATGATTGCTTTATTTTATCATTTCTTCATCTGTTAAGATGAACTAAGTTTTTCTCTTTGGATACAGTGATGTATTATGATATATTTAGAAAATGTTATGCCTTCCTTGTGTTTGTAAGGAAGACTCATTAATGGTGTAGATTTATTTTATTGTTCTTTTGAATTAAGATTTCTTTTCTTATTTTCATATGCTGTTTAAATAAATGAGATCTGTGTGTTTATTTAAGTTATTTGACATCTTTTTGTTTAAATCAGTCATTCTAGCTTCTCATAGTGAATTAGGCAACCATGTTATTATTCTGGGTGAATTGATACATTGCATAGAAAGTACTTATTCCTTTATAGCATTAATGTATTCACTATGAAATTGTCAGTATTAGTACATTGTCTAAAGAAATTCTCGGTAATGTTTTAAATTATTTTTATTGTCATTGATTTCTGTTCTCATATTTTATATACATATATATACACATATATATATATATATATATATATATATATATATATATATATATTATAGATTTTTGCCATAGGGCATGTGTGCTTGCTGGAGAGACAGAGAGAAAGCAAGAAATCACCCCCACCCCCAGGGGGGATGGCCATGCCACAATCCCTTTTCCTCCATTCTCCTTTCAGGATCCTAGGCTCACATGCACACACACCTGGTGTGAGTCTCAAACTGCATGTGGGAGTCCAGTAGCCATGTGGGAGTCCAGTGCCTTAACTACTATGCCACCTGCTGACCCCAGACTTTATATTATTTAAGTGCAAACTAATATATCTTGAAGATTACTAAAAAAAAAAAATAATAACATCAAGCTATTGGGAGAAGCAGTCTGCTTTAGTCCTTGAGAGTCTGTCTTGGTCTGACCAATGAAAAATTGTAAGGTTCTGACCATTTCTCAGGGTTGTGTTTATAGCAAGCAAACTTGAGAAATAATATTTCCTTTTAGGTTCTGGGGAACCTGTTTACTACTTGTTATAAAACAGTGATTTTCCAAGTCCACTATTCCTCAGTCCAAATATACCCACTGTTTGTGTAGTATCCATCTAGGTACATATTTTATCACCTCCTGTGGAATTCTCCAAGTATAATACATATGCTGCTTGCTATTCGATGACAAATGTGATCTTCTGTTTTTTACCCAGGAGTCTCATGTCTTCTGCCAAAATCTATGATATGATAAAGGCTAACTTAGTTTGTAACTTGGGTAAAAATCATACCTTAGATTTTTACAGTTGTTCATAGTTTTGGAGACAGTTGGTGGGAGGTTGGCAGACATATGACTTTCTGGAAGAGAAAGGGCAAAGGTCTATCATTTGGGAGAATAAAAGTCCATACTTACATTTCTTCCTTGCTGTCTGCCTTTCTTTCCCTGTGCTCTCAGTGGGCGATAATGATCTTCTGATGATAGTGTTGTAGCCCATGATATGCGCTTCTTGATCTATTATTTATACAGAAAATGGTGCCCAAACTCAGTTAGACTTACTCAGTGTACTTTTGTTTTGGCTCCCGCATCCGAACATATAACTAGTGTTGATATTTTACATGCTTACACAGAATGCTATGAATGCTCATACAGTACAGGACACTTTCTCATTCAGGGACTGCCACATGAACTGTTAACCTTCAGGTCCTCTAGCAGAAACAACAAAGAATTCCAGGAGGAGGAAGGACAATCACAACTTTAGTTACAGACTTCATTGCTGCTGGACCACCTAGAGAGGCTGTTTCCAAGTACAACAGCGCCACCTGCCTGACTGAGCCACCAAATGCACCCCTTTTAAAAAAGATTAGCTCTTACGTTGCTACAAAGCTCTCTCTGTGAACACTTGTCCCACAAAAGCCTTGTGGCTCTACCATCTGACATTTACATTTTGATGTAAGTTAACTAGAACTGACCAGGTGGAAGAGACTCAACAAACCTCTCTCTAGTCAATATTCAAGAGCATAGCTGCTTGGCCCTAGTGTGATCCCAGGTATATATGAGAAAGTGGCAGCTTCTTCAGGGCACACAGAATGCCTCATTCCATTACCTGAAGTAACGTTACAGCTCAGTAGGGCTCTCAGTTCACAGTGATTTTCCTAAACACCTGGGCCAAGTTATTTATATGTTCAGCTATGCTCACTGGAGGAGGGGGGGCAGAGAGGCAGAAATTGCCCTTCCTCCGAGGTGAGGGATGACCCAGTAGTGTAAAAGCTGGTAGTATCTTTGGGCTGCTGTTGCTGCCATTTAACCAAGCTCCGTACAGCTGTGTAAAACCAATAGCAGGTGTGCTTATTTCCCCCTTGGATAGAACTCAAAGCAATTCTCATTTCTCTGGCAAATCCCTTACCCCTTGATGAAAATTGCTATATCTATACTGATGCTAGAGCTGTTGCTAATGGCCTGCTTCTCTGGTTTTCCACTTGGAGGACTACAGACTGGCAGATGAGAGACACCACTCTTTGGGACTGCACACCGAAAATGCATTGTAGCTGCCAATCTGACAGTCTGGATTATTTCTCTAGATGCAGAGAGTCTAGGCCTCTGCTGTGTCTGACTGGAGACAAGCTGCTTATCGAGACTACCGTCCTGGTAACTTCCATTGCCATCTGGATCTACCATTGCATAGGAAATGGAAACACATCTGCCATTTGCACTGGGAGCATGATAAAGGACTCCCTGTGTCTGATAAAAGTTACCGTGCCACACCTGACTTGTGACTTCTGTCCAGGGCTGAATTATTTGTCTTAAGGAAAGGAGACCACACTGCCTAGGGCCCTCACCTGCTTCTGGCAAACTGACTGTGTGAGACCTTTGAGCTCCTTCTTGGGTCCACCATCTCCATTCATCCTTTTTCAGGTTATGCTTTTGCATTTCAAAGTCAGCTACCTCTGGCTGCACTCCTGTAGCCATTGAAACTAGACTATTACACCTCTGGCTTTCCAGATCATCTACATGTAATTTGACAGCTGTGCAGTTTATTTCACTGAGGCCACCAATATTAGGCCAATTGTCAGAGAATTCAGTGAACAGTCCACATTGTCTGCCATTCACAGTCATCTGGTTTTGTGAGGACTGGAATGACCTCCTTAAAGATAAATTTTAAAAGATCTGACTCTACCTCTCTCATCTCCTGGCCCATATACCTAGTAAAGGCAGTTTGATTTCTGGTGTGATCATCTTCAGACAGGTTTCATCCATTGGCCATCTCCACTGAAATAATCATGATAAAATGTAGGAGTTATATAGAGCTTTTTGAAAACATAGGGTTCCATGCTGACCATTGCTGGGCATTGTGCATCTTTCCTTCCCCCAAAAGCAAACTCAGATGGCCCTGATTAGTATAGGTATAGCCTTCATGTTGTAGCCCAGCCAAAAGGAAGGAATTTAAACCTTAACTTGGATCCAGTTCCCTGGATTGTTTTGTTAGAAAGATATGGTCCTACAGCATAAGTATGGAGCACCATGTATTATTGAGGGTAGTACTGGTTAATTTCCCATTAAGTATAGGATATAGTTAAAGTCTCACATGCAATATAATTATCATCCTCCACTGTCTTTACTACCCTCATTGCACTGCATAAAATTTTGCACAAAATTTTAAAGAGGTTAGTTACTGTTTACTAATAAAATTTGACATATCAATGAGAAAAAAAAATAAGATATGGTCCTAGATTATGAAAATAACCATCTTTCCACTACTCAACAAGTCCTATGATAGTGAACCATGCAGGCCATAGTGGAGTATGCAGGAGAGTTTATAAGTTTCTTAAAAATGCTTTGTCCTACTTGTACCTGACACTTCCAAATGAAAGATTTGTGTGTACACCAGCAGGTGGCATGGCGGTTGAAGCACTGGACTTCCCATGTGGCCATCAACATGGGACGTGGGTCGAGTTTCAGACCCAGTGTCTTGAAAATCATACTGGGCTTGTGTGTGTTTGTGCCCCACATCCCAGGAGAAGGGATTGTGGTATGGCCACCCCCCTGGGGGAATGATTTCTCACTTTTCCTCTCTCTGTATCTGTCTTGCTACTCTCCAGCAAGCACATGTGCCTTATGATAAAAACCTAAGAACAAAATAAAAAGAGAAAGGTTTGCACGTGAGAATGATTAGAAATTAGCCCAATGTGACAAATTTGGCAGTATACTGAACTATATTTCTGGAAGCCACACAGCCAACCATAGGTTCCCTGAAAACAGACATGTATGCACACATGCCCAAGATATTAGAGGAGCTTGGGTACAGGGGAAAGTGGACACTGACCTAATACGACTCTGGAGGGTGTCCAGCTCACACGCACTCACTCTCTTATGTGTGTGCATGTATGCACTACCATGAATAAAATAAACTTGGAAAGAAAATAGGTGAAAATCCAGGTTCTTGTAGGCTCATGTGGTATGGGGCACAATGATTTCATGACAGGGAAGTACCTCGACCCTGGCACCTGGAGAGGGAACTCTAGGCTCTGGAAAGTGAAGAAGGAGATGTCTGACCCTACAGCCAGCACCAGCAGCTTATCAAAATAATCATTTGGTCTCCCTGAGTCTCCCAGCAGTGGTGGCTGACAATCTGGCCTACTATTAGGTTTGATGTCCTGTACATTAGGGGTCCCCAACCCTGCCTCAGCCTCCCAAGTTCACCAGGATTACACATGCATGTCACTGCACCCAATCTTTAGGTTAGACAAAGAATTGAACCTGGGCTTTCCATTTTGTCCCAGCCAGTGAAGCAAAGCATCTTAGCCGTGTGTACCACCATAGCTAGACTGAGAGATTGTTTTAATTTTTGATAAAAAGATTCAATTTCCATTTAGAATTTTGATTCTGAGAATTTTAATACTTACTGTACACAGTTTTAATATTTTTAAAGAATTTTATCATTATTATTATTGAATTTGCTACAAGGCATGTGTTCACTATAGACAGAATGAGAGAGAGAGTGAAAAAACAAGTCACCAGATCTGAGACTTGAACCACAGTCAGCCAAGTCAGAACTCAGTGCCTTAACCACCACCCCACCTACCAGCCCCCAAAATATTTTTCTTTATATCCAAACCACTATAATAATAAGTATATGAATATATATGATATGAACAAACTGAAGTTGGATAAATAGGATGTCAAGAAATGAAAATATGGGACCAGCAGTTAGCGTAATAGCTATGTCGTTGGACTCTCACGTAGTCGACCACGGTTCGAGTCCCGGACCCGGTGGCTTAAACTCATTCCAGGCACATGTGCATGTGTGCCCAAGATCTCAAGAGGAGAATGAAGGAAAAGGGATTGCGGCATGGCCATCCCCCCTGGGTGGGTTATTTCTCACTTTCTATGTCTCTGTCTGTCTGGCAAGCACATACGCCCTATAGTAAAAACCTCTCCCCCCCAAAAAAAAAGAAAAGAGAAATAAGAACAATTCTGTACAGATCTAGTATGTGAAACTGAGGGAATCAATAGAAATGGTGAAAATCCTGGATATTTAATTTCTTCTGTTAATTGTAAGCTTATTTTGTTTTATTCTGATCATGTATGTTCATTCCTTATGAGTGCAGAAATTTTTTTCTGTAACTTTTTTGATGCATTTTAATATGAATTTATACCAAACATATTCTCAATATATTGCAATTTGTGTGAATTCTCAATTTTTGAATTCTGTTCTTTCATAACATATTAGTGGTAGCCAAAATTATTTTTTCAAACAACTACTGTAGTTATTATTAAAAGAGTTATGCATAAGTGGTAAGAAGACTACAATGACATAGTCATATAACAAAATAAGGCACTCTTATATTCTAGACTTCTGAAACTTCTCTTCATAGATAAGAAAAGAATAAGTTCTTGGATATCTTCCTAGAAATAACATATGTATAATTTTATTACCTAGATTATATGTGTACCCTCTATATCTTCCTAGAAATAACATATGTATAATTTTATTACCTAGATTATATGTGTACCCTCTATTTTTATGATTAATGGTGGCACACCTTACAACATTTTATTCCTTTTTTCCCCTTATCTATCTATCATCTATCTATCTATCTATCTATCTATCTATCTATCTATCTATCTATTTTGAGAGGTTTTTGCTATAGGGCACATGCACTCTCCAGAAAGACAGAGAGACAGAAAGTGAGAAATCACCCCCCACCAGGGGGGATGGCCATGCCGCAATCCCTTCTTCATTCTGTTGGGATCTTGGGCACGCACACACACATGACCGGCGTGAGTTGAAGCCACCGGGTCTGAAACTCGAACCGTGGTTGATTACGTGGGAGTTCAGTGACATAGCCATTACACCAACTGCTGGTCCCTCCTTAACAATATTCTTAATTGAGGGACCAGCAGTGAGCATAATGGCTATGTCGCTGGACTCCCACGTAGTCGACTGCAGTTCGAGTCCCAGACCCAGTGGCTTAAAACTCACGCTGGGTGCGTGTGCATGCATGCCCAAGATCCCGAGAGGAGAATGGAGGAGAAGGGATTGCGGTGTGGCCATCCCCCCTGGGAGGTGATTTCTCGCTTTCTGTCTCTCTGTCTTTCTCTGTCTGTCTGGTGAGCGCATGTGCCCTATAGCAAAAACCTCTCCAAAAACAAAAACAATATTCTTAATTGATATTTTAGGTAAATGGAGGTTTGCAAGAGTGAGAGGAAAATGGTCATGTCTTAAACACCATATGTGGGCTTTATGTTCTGTTTAGATGATGTAGATGATTTGAGGATTTCAGTAATTTTATTAAATCCATAGGACACTCTCCGAGATAGCTTGGATTCATCCTCCAATACAGATAAATAGGCCCATGTGAGATCAAATAACTTGCCATGGTTGCAAAGCTAGGAAATAGCTAAACTAAAATCAGTTCAATTCTGTCTGATTTCAGAGTTGCCTTTTTCTCTGGCATGCTGTAGCAGTACTGCTATTACTTTCCACTTCTCTCCTTTATGTAGTTAGTGTTTGGTATTTTAATGGGATGATTGTATAAGGTTATTTCTCAACAGCTTTGTTCTTCTTAAGTTCATTAGCTTCCGGTGTGCTTTCTACCTGTTGCTAAGTAATATGGGCTAAATTGCTAAGTGATATGGGCTCTGGAATTCTCTTGACATTAGTTGAAAATCTGGATTTCTGTTTGATCTTGTCCTCGATATTTAACTTGTCTGAGCCACAGAAACTTTAACAACTTAAGTAAATTATAGTAGCTCTCTAATTTTTGTCATCAAAGTGGAACTTACTAATATGAAAGTATAAAGAACTTTGCACAGAGCCTGACAAATAAGATGTTGGCTAAAGTCCATTTGTGGCGAAAGAGCTAGACAATTGGACTCCTGTCTTTCTGATAATCCTTGAGAATTTGATGAGTAGTTGTTCATGCTAAATATGGATAATCATGCATAAAGAGTGCCTTTGCTTTTACATATTTGAAACCTATTTTCAGAAATATGAGCTATAATAAAAATTATATTCTAATTAAAGTGTAAGTCGTATTTATTAAAATTTATGTATATGTTATAATTGAAAGATAATGAACCTTATTAGAAAATAAAGTATTTTTAGAAATCAATTTTGGGTTAACCAAATTTTATTTTCTGTCACTTAGACTTTGTGCACAGGGTAACATGGAAAATTTAAGGGATATGTGTGTGTGTGTGTGTGTGTGTGTGTGTGTATGTATATTATGAACTGTGACAAGCAGAAATGATCAAGTGTCATGATGTGTTTTTGTTAAGCTATTGACTTTCAATATTTTAGAACTGTGTTTTGTTTTCATTTTAGGCCCAGACCTTATCTGTTTAAAGGAAATCATAAATTTTCCACAAACAAAGAGAACTTACCAGTGATTATTCTCTGTGCAGAAGTGGGTACCAGAGCATTTGGTCAATTTCACAAAGTATTGTCTGAAAAATCTCACAGTGGGGAAATTCTATATGTTCTTCGTCATTGTATTCAGGTACATACCTGCTTTTTCTAAAATTATTTTGGCTATAGGGAAATAATGTTTATGATCATTTCTTTACCAGATTTATTTAACAGCTTCACCAAGACCTTGTTGGAGGTGCTGTCTCTCATGGAAAGGATAAATATCCTGGCATGTTGAGGTAGACGCAGGACTTGAACCTGGAGCCTTCCCACATGGTCTCTAGCATCCTGCAGCAGTGTCCCTACTGCCTGTACCACCATGATTGGGCCCACAAATGAAACTTTTTTAAAAGTCGTAATGAAATGGTGAAATGCTGGACCCACTGGCTTGAAAATCACCTGGGGCATGTGTGTGTGTTTGCCCAAAATCCTGAGAGGAGACTGAAGCAGGAGTAATTGTGGTGTGGCCATCCACAGGGGATGGGGTGGGGGCGATTTCTCACTTTACCTCTTTCTGTGTCTCTCTCTAGTGAGCACACATTTTATATAGCAAAACAAACAAAAACTGAATACAAATAAAATTTCTAAAAAAAAGTTAAGTGAAGTGAAAAAATGTCCCTCTAGATCTGTGACTCTTTATCAAAATGTCAAAATTGTTTTAAACTAGTTCCTTTGCCTCTTTATCTGAACTTTAGAGTCAGCCTGAAAATTATCCACACACACAAAAAAAATCCCACCAGAATTTTGGTTGAAGTTTCCAGGTGGCATAGTGGTTAAGGGGCTGAACTCCCACATGGCTGACTGTAGTTTAAGTCCCTAACCCGGCAGCTTGAAATTCACTCCAGGTGTGTGTGTGTGGTGTCCGTGTCCAAAATCCCCAGAAGAGAAGGGATTGTGGTGTGATTTTTTACTCACTTTCTCTGTCTCTCCAGCAAGCTCATGTACCCTATGGCAAAAATGTGTCTTAAAAATATTGTGAGAATTAACATCTTTTCTGTTTGTTTGTTTGTTTTTAGAGTGATTTTTTGCTATAGGGCACACGCACTCACTGGAGAGACAGAGAGACAGAAAGTGAGAAATCACCCCCTGAGGAGGTTGGCCATGCCGCAATCCCTTTTCCTCCATCTCCTCTCAGAATCTTGAGTACGCATGCACACATGCTTGGCACGAGTTTCAAGCCACCGCATCTGGGACTTGAGCTGTGGTCAGCCGTGTGGGAGTCCAGTGATGTGACCATTGTACCATCTTCTGGTTCCAGAGAATTAACATCTTAATATTTAATCTTTTAGTTAATAAATATAGTGTGCCTTGATTTACTTAGATCTTTTATTTCTTTCAACATTGTTGTTCTGTCTTTCTAATCTGTGTGGAATTTATTTCTTTTTCTTTTATTTTTAGTTTTATGTATTTGTTTATTTTTAAGGATTATTTTATTTAACTTTATTTTAATTCGACCAAAGTGAGAAAGTGAGAAAGCAAGCCACCAGGTCCGGGACTTGAACTGCGGTTATTCATGTGGGAGTCCAGTGCCCTTAACCACCTCGCCACCTGCCGCACCTCTTTCTTTTTCTTACTTTATTGTAATTATGAGGACCTCCAGTTCAATGCTGAATTGTGATGAGAGAGGACATACTTGCCCTCTTCCAGATCTTAGGGGAAAACATTTGGTCCTCTGCTATTAAGTATCATATTAAATAGAGGGGTTTATTTCTCTCTTTTTTAAAGATAACTTTTCTTTCTTTTTTTTTTTTTTTTTTTTTTTTTTTTTTGAGAGGTTTTTTGCTATAGGGCACGTGCACTTGCCAGACAGACAGAGAGAGCCAGAAAGTGAGAAATCACCCCCCAGAGGGGGATGGCCACGCCACAATCCATTCTCCTCCTTTCTCCTCTCGGGATCTTGGGCACGCAAACATACACGCGCCCGGCGTGAGTTTAAGCCACCGACTGGGTCCAGGACGTGAACCGCGGTCGACTACATGGGAGTCCAGCGACATAGCCATTATGCTAACTGCTGGTCCCTAAAGATAAGTTTTATTAAAAGTTAAGGAAATTCCCTTTTATTCCTAATAGAATGACAGCTTTTATTATGAATGAATGTTGAATACTTTCAAATGTTTTTTGTGCATTTATTGAAATAATCATGATACTTTTTCAATCTGTTAATATGGTAAATTGCATTGAATCATAATCAGATCATATTTGAACAACAAATATTCAAATATTCAAACAATCATGTAAATCTGTGGGTAAATCTCACTTAATTGTGATGTATTGTGCTTTTTATATATTGCTGAATTGATTTGCTTTTATTTTAGGGATTTTACTGTGTTCCTGAGAGATACTTATCTGTAGTTTTACTTTATTGTAATGTGTTTGTTTAATATTGGTATTATGTTATTGAAGGCCTCGTAGAATGAGTTGGCAAGTGTTCCTCCTTCTATTTCCTGGGAGAAATTATATACCATTTATATTATTTCTTCCTTAAATATTTGATAGAAGCGAATACATCTGGCCTGTGATTTTCTTTTTTGGGGTAGTTTTTAATTACAAATTTAATTTGTTTAATAGATATGAGATAATTCAGGTTAGATTTCTGTTTCTTCTTCTTTGGCAGTTTGTGTTTACCAGACATTTGGTAAAGTGAGCTATGTAACTTAACAAATTTATGGGTAGAAAATTGTTTATAGTATTTCTTTTATTTGTGTTTAATATATGAGGGGATAATAGTAATGTCCCTCATTCCTGCCCCCTTTTTTTATTTGCTGGTAGTAGTGATTTTGTGTCGGCACCAGCAGGTAGCGTGGTGGCTAAGGGCTCTGGGCTCCCTCATGGCCAAACGCAGTTTGAGTCCCAAACCTGACAGCTTGCTTTTTTCCTACTTCCTGGCACTCGCCAGAAAGACAGAGAGGGACAGAGAGGCAGAAAGCGAGAAATCATCCCCAAGGGGGGGATGACTACACTGCAATCCCTTCTCCTCCATTATTCTTGGGATCTTGGGCATGCATGCACATGCGCCTGGTGTGAGTTTAAGACACTGGGTCCAGAACTTGAACTGCGGTTGACTACATGGGAGTCCAGTGACAGCCATTACGCTAACTGCTGGTCCCATCTTTTTTTAAAAAGTGATTTGTGTCATCTCTTTTTTTTATTCATCCAAGCTAGAGGCCTCTCCACTTTACTATTTATTTTACAAGAAATAGCTTTGGCTTAATTATGTTTTTATTTTTCTATTGTTTTTCTTTGTTTAATGCCATGCATTTCTATTCTCATGTTATTTCCTTCCTTTACTTGTATATGGTTTAGTTTTGTCGTTTGTATTATTTGTATCTAGTTTCTTCAGGTGGTACTTAGATGACTGAGTTTCAATCTTTTCTTTTCTAAGTATTATTATAAATTTCTCCTTTCTTTTTCTTTTTTTTTCTTTTTTTCTTTTTTTTTTTTTTTGAGAGGTTTTGCTATAGGGCATGTGTGTTCACCAGAAAGAGAGAGACAGAGTGACAGAAAGTGAGAAATCACCCCCCAGGGGGAATGGCCACCCCACAATCCCTTCTCCTCCATTCTCCTCAGGATCTTGGGCACCCATGCACATGCACCTGGCATGAGTTTAAGCCACTGGGTCCAGGACTCAAACCGTGGTTGACTACATGGGAGTCCAGCAACACAGGCATTACACCAACTGCTAGTCCCAACATTATTATAAATTTCTAAGAATGTTTTAGTTGCATTCTATACATTTTTATGTTATTCATTAATATTTATATGAGTAGACACAGTTTAAAATTTTTCTTGAAACTTCCTTTTTGACTCATGCATTATTTATGTGATAATTTCCAAATATTTTATAAATTATAATTTATGAGTTATAAATTATAAATTATTCCAGTTTTTATTGTTATGAGTGATTTTTAGTTTATTTTTTTAAGTGTGTGTATTTTTCCATGAGTGAGAGAGACAGAAAACACCCGATAGGATCTTGATGGCATGCACAGTCCACCCCCAGCCACCCACAGATGATAGGTACAAGTGTGTGTGGCATACTCAGAGGGGTCTCTGGACACAAAACGGAAATCTTCCCATGTGAGTTAGCCTCTCAGAGCATTGTTGTGCTACTGTCTAGCCCCTGATTTCTGATTTAATTTTCTTAGGGTCTAAGAGCATACTTTGTATAATTTTTCTCCAGAGCCTTGAACTCACTAATCAGAGTTACTTTAAATCCCTTGCTCATAGTTCTGTCATCTTTCTTGTATCTGACTCTGGAACTGGTGAATATTCTGTCTCTTTGGACTTTTTCTTTTCTTCTTTCCTTTTTGGATATCTTGTGATTTGTGGAACATGTTATATAGGACCACAGATACAGGTTGTGAGCCCCGGCCATGCCTTTAGTGTGGGCTAAGTAAGCTGTTCCAGCCAGGAGCTGGTTGTCTTGAATGTTTGCCACCCACTTGACTTTGAGGCTTCCTATTTGGATTTTAGTTGTCCCTCTGCATAGCTCCCCAGAGAGAATATGTTTTTCACTCTTTTCAGGTGTTTTCTGGTGCTTGCTTCAAAAAATTTGTGGAAACATAAAATTAAAGTATGAATTCATTTTGGTGCAAAATTTTTCGAAATGCATTCATAGCCTTTTCATAATACACACTCCACATGAACTTTTTGAAGACCCCTTGTAAGTATTCTGAATGGTGTTGCATACAATATGGGTACTTGTGTAACCCACATAAGGATGGCATATGAAGTGCAATAGAAGAGTGGGAGTATGTTAGATATAGGAATAATTTATTTTAAAATTACTTATTTCAGTATTCATATATTTCATAAATATATGAATGCCTTTGTGCGGCTAACTGTTCACAAAGTCATGAATAAGATAGAAATATATCAAGTCAGTAGGTGGCATGGTGGTTGAAGTGCTAGATTCCCATATAACTGATTGTGGTTCAAGTCCTGGATCTAATGGCTTGAAACTTACACTTGGCGCACGTGCATGCATGTACAAAATCCCAGGAGAAGAATGAAGGAGAAAGGTTTGTGGCGTAGCCATCACCCTTGGATGTTTTCTCACTTTTCCTCTCACTGTCTCTCCAGCGAGTACATCAGCACCAGGACAGAAACCTTAAAAAAGAAGAAGAAGAAGGAGGAGGAGGAGGAGGAGGAGGAGGAGGAGGAGGAGGAGGAGGAGGAAGAAGAAGAAGAAGAAGAACAACAACAACAACAACAAGAACAAGAACAAGAACAAGGGGCCAGCAGATGGCCTGTTGGTTATGTTGCTGGACTCCCACATGGCTGATCACGGTTTGAGTCCCAGGCCTGGTGGCTTAAAACTCACTCTGGGCATGTGTGAGTACATGCCCAATATCCCAGAAGGAGAATAGAGGAGAAGGGATTGCAGCATGGCCATCTGATTTCTCACGTTCTTTCTCTGTCTATCTCTAGTGAGTGTATGCACACTATGACAAAAAACTAAAAATAATGAAAAAAGATAAAAATGTTTCCTTGTGTTTTTTTTTTAGAATTATTTTTTAACTTTATTTATTTTATTTTTTAATTTATTTTTTTATTTGACCAGAGAGGGACAGAGTGAGTGAGAGAGAGAGAAAGAGAGAGAGAGCGTGCGCAAGCTGCCAGGTCCAGGAATTGAACCAAGGCTGGCCATGTGGGAGTCCAGCACCCTTAACCACCATGCCACCTGGCCCTGTTTCTATGTTTCCTATACTCAGTGAGCTCCCACTTTAGTGATAGGAGATACAAAACAAATGCATTTATATTTGGTGGTAATGAAAATGTTTTTTAAAAAAAATGTAAAGAAAGAAAAGAGAATCTACAGCTACAGAGATTAGCCAGCTGCAGTAGCCACATGATTGCACATGCAACATGTTGCTGAGGCCACGGAGTCATGTCCTGAAGTCTTCCTGTGACACCAGGTTCTTGTGCATCTGCCCATGATTCCAGCTGCATGAGGCTGGAAGTGGATTGGGGTGTGAGGATTCTGTTGGAGGTACTTGCCTGTCTCTCCCTCTCTCTCATGGAAGAAGTAATCTTAAAAAATAGGACTCTAATATGCATATTAAACATTTATATTGTCTGATTCTCCTAAATCAATAATTCTCAACCTTTTCATAACTAGTTTGTCAGAAGAATAGAAAATTACTGCTCTAACAGTGGCACATTAGGTCCATGACTTTCTACTGGGTGGAGCAGAGATAAGAGGCAAATTAGAATAGGAATGGGAGTAGAAGGATAAATTCATGGGCCAGCTGGTGACATGCTGGTTGGGACTCTTGATTCCCGCATGGCGGACTGCAGTTTGGATCCTGGACCTGGAAGCTTTCTCAGTCTCCCCAAGTCCCTCTGTCTCTCTCTGGTGAGTGCATGTGCCAGTAGCAAATTTATTTTAAAAAAATTAAAATTTTTTAAAAAATGGTATCAGTTTATGTTCACTTTAATGTCCCTCAGACAATTCTAATATGCCCCCATAGAGAGTTATGCTCATGTAAGCAGAATCTGTCCCAAGTTATTTTTTTGAGAATGTGATCATTACATATTATACCAGCCAACTATCTGGGCATCAAATTATAGCCTACTATTTAATGAGTGACATTTTGTACATTCAAAATAGTGATAATATAAATTTAGCTAGCATGTCATTTCAATAAAAGTTGTCTTATTTATGCTACAGCTTGAGTAGATGATTTTATTTTATTTTTTATTTTTATTTTTTTATTTTATTTATTTATTTATTTATTTATTTATTTATTTATTTATTTTTTTTGGAGAGGTTTTTCGCTATAGGGCGCGTGCGCTCGCCAGACAGACAGAGAGAGACATAGAGACAGAAAGCGAGAAATCACCCCCCAGGGGGGATGGTCACGCCGCAATCCCTTCTCCATTCTCCTCTCGGGATCTTGGGCACGCACGCACACGCGCCCGGCGTGAGTTGTAAGCCACCGGGTCCGAGATGCGAACCGCGGTCGACTACGTGGGAGTCCAGCGACATAGCCATTACGCTAACTGCTGGTTCCCTTGAGTAGATGATTTTGAGGAGGAAAGAAGATATATGAAAATGAAGAAAGATTTTTCTCACCAGTTAATTTAACCAATGAGCATTCTGGTTTGCAAATTCAATCTTACTAAAATACAGGTCATATTTTATACTAATATATTTTAAAATGTGGAAAGTAAATATGAATTTAATAAATACTTTTCTTTTATTACTGAGGAGCTAATAACTTTCCAGAACTGATAATGGAAATTGGTTATGTAAAACTGCATTTCTTTTATGAACTATAGTGATATGTGGCCTTAGGGCTTCGAATTGGTTAGCTACCAACTGATTGTCTTTTGAATGATATTCAAAACATATTTTTAAATTGAGCTGTATGAAATTGAAAACCCTTGAAAAAGATTTTCAACCTAGTCACATTACTATAATTACAAATAACCCAGTTTCCACATGCTATCTTTCATGATAATGTGTGCCTGAGAAATTAACAAATTCAATTTTAATGTGAGTAGCAATGTTAAATACTTGTTTGCATAGCTGAAGCTGCTACTTCTTTCTTATTTGGAAATAGAATAGGCCAGGAAATAGTCTTTGTGGTTATATACTTAATTTTAAGGCTGGGGGAAAAGTTCAGGAAGGAAAAGAGAATAAAAACAATCATGCACTTCGAAGGTTCTTTCCTTCCAGCGTCTCTATTTTGTTTAGGAATTCAGAACAGCCCCTGTGTAAACCTGAACTGAGCGAAGACACACACCGCTAATGGGGAAGTTGCTGGGCATTAGGTTAAACCGGGTTCTTCATCTCCAAAGCAACATGCCAGATACTGTTATTGTTATCCCTTATTGGGTAAGGCACAACTGATAAGAATTTGTGTCTGGAAATTGGAAAGCATCTTAGGCATCTTTTAGAATATTATATACATTTATTCAGGTTGCTTCTTATTGGAAGAAAAAAAGTGACTTCTCTTGTTTGATGGGGTACAAAAAAGTATGCATGTTTTATCTTTTCCCTTTATAGAAGAGGGAAAATTAGGTACCCAAATTCTGATCATAAATATCATGCACTCAGTTTAGATACCTGTAGCCCCTCATTACAGACACTGATTTATTGCCTTTGATATATTTTAATCACTGAGAAT
Source organism: Tupaia tana (assembly GCA_026018925.1). Taxonomy (NCBI): domain Eukaryota; kingdom Metazoa; phylum Chordata; class Mammalia; order Scandentia; family Tupaiidae; genus Tupaia; species Tupaia tana. The sequence goes on from JAKSZU010000003.1 coordinate 128,933,589, forward strand.
TATGATGAAAAATTTTATCAGGTTGTTCAAGGTTGTGAGTATTGTTGCTTTTGTCTCCTTTGTACCTACCTTCCAGTAATTAGTTTTGGCAACACAACTCTAGTTGTGCATCTAGACAACCAGCAGATGAATAGCATTTGCTGGTGTGTGAATCTTGTGGTGGTCCCCGAAAGGGGTATTTTGTTGAAATTTGATTGCATTGGATCTTTTGTTAATTAACTTATAGGAGACTTGGGAAAACTGCTTTGATATAACTGAAAACAATCAGATATTTTCTCATTGCAATAGCACAATTAAAGTAGTAGGATCATGCAAAATTTTTAGAAGGTAAAGAGGTGTTTATCAACAAATTATTGGTTCCTCGGTAGACTACATAGAGTATAAATATCTTCCAAATGCTATTTCACAGTGATTAAAAACTTATAATATTAATAATTTACCATGTATCCTAATACATAGTCATGTTTAATTTAAAAAACAATATTTGACTATGTTTTTCTCTTTTTATAAAACAAATGTGTTTTAACAGAAACGAAACTCACGGAAAATGTACTTATCTGGCTATGGTGTGGAGCTAGAAATTAAGAGTACAGAATACAAAGCACTGGATGATACCCAAGTTAAAAGTAAGTTTTTGTCTCTGTACATAATTAGAATGAAACATTGGAGGCTCATATGCTTTTTTAAAGTGTTAATGAATGTATTCGTATATGTGCTCGTTTGAGGATAGAGACAAGTGGGCATGGTCCTCCTCAGTTTGGCTTTAATTTTATGTTAAAAGAAATATATTTAACATTACTGTTCCCTAATGTCTTTAAAAATAGAAAGTAGTATATAATTTTGCTTATATCCAATAGCTTCCCAACCGTTTTCAGTAACATATTATATATGTAGAGCACACTGAGTCAATAGATGAGGATGTTTATGGCGAATAGTAACTGGCCCAGTAACTCAGAATGGCCCTTTCTCTGCCCGGATGCTGTCCCCATAAACCTGTAAGTCAAATGTGATATAAGGTTAGAAAGCTTTGTCTAAAATATTTATTTAGAGTTAGAATGATGGATTTTTAGGTGATGTTTGTCTTGGAAATGGGATGCTAGAGGTCTATGAATTGTTGGCTCAGGTGAGATAGGTTCATCGGCCAACCCACCTATCTAGTGGTGAAAGGAGCCAGATCCCACGCATGGCCCACTGCAGTTTGAACCCCAGTGACTTGAAAAAACACTCTGGGCATATGTGCATATGTGCTGTAAATCCCAGTAGGAAGGGATTGCAGTGTGACCATGTCCCGTTGTGGGGTGCTTCATTCCATGCAACCCAGTTTTGTCTCTTTCCAGTAAGCACACGTGCTCTCTGTCAATTAAAAACAACAACAACAACAACAAAAAATCAAGGCACCAGCATGTGGCACAGTGGTTAAGGTACTGGACTCCCACATGACTGACTACAGTTCAAGTCCCAGACCTGGCGGCTTGAAACTCACACTGTGCACGTATACGTGTGTGCCCAGAATTCTAAGAGGAGAATTAAAGAGAGAGTATTGTGGTATGGCCATCCCGCCCTGGTGGGTGATTTCTCACTTTCTGTCTCTTTCTCTCCAGTGAGCACATGCATCCTATACAAAAACTCTCTCTCTCTCTCTCTCTCTAAAAAAAAAAGAGGTATGTGTATTAAATTTGTGATCTGTGAACCACTGTTTGTAGTTGTTCTGTTAATTAAATGCATGCTCTAGATGAAGAGACACTCTGGAGGCCTAACTAAACTGAAGAAGTTCTCACAACAGTTATCAAAAAGTTTTTATTACCTAATTCATCTTGAGCTGATTTATACCTGATTCTTGGTTACAAGTTTTTAATTCATTATTTTATAGACATGTAAGTATGGCTTTTTCAGCTTTCTTTTTCTGTTCAGGATATGGTCATAGAGACCCTACCTTGATCACACTGAACTCTGGTTGCCCTTACTGAATGTGCTTCAAATAAAGATATGTATTACTGTAATTTAAATGCTTTTCTCTAAAGAATTACTGAAAAAGTATATTAGAAATAGCGGTATCAGGGTCAACAGGGAGTGTGATAGTGAAGGTGTTGGACTCTCACATGGCTGACCATGTTTCGAGTCCCAGACCTGGTGGCTTGAAAATCACACTGGTGTAGGGGGCTGGCAGGTTACATGGTGGTTAAGGGCACTGAACTCCCACATGGCTGACTGTGCTTTGAGTCCCAGACCTGGAGACTGGAGACTTGCTTTCTTGCTCTCTCTCTCTCTCTCTCTCTCTCTCTCTCTCTCTCTCGTTCTGTCCATCTCTTGTCAAATTAAAATAAATAAATAAATAAAGTTAAATAAAAAATAAAAGAAAATCATGCTGACATGTGTGCTCAAAATCCCAAAGGGAGAAGAGAAGAGAAGAGATAGTGGCATGGCCATCCCCCTTGAGAGGATGATTTCTCACTTTTCCTCTCACTGGCTCTCTCTGGCAAGCACACACACCCTATGGCAAAAACCTAAAAAAAAGAGAAAGAATAGTATCCTGATTTTAATTTTTCTGCCTAGCTTATGTGTATCTTTACAGTGCTTCATAATTTAGTATCCTACAGTAATGATAGTAATGTAAAAGCATTTCCTTCCTTGCTATCTTTGGAATTACAGAATTTTCTTTGAAAAATCAGGTGATTGCGAACCAGCAGTTAGCGTAATGGCTATGTCACTGGACTCCCACGTAGTCGACCGTGGTTCGCATCCCGGACCCGGTGGCTTAAAACTCACGCCGGGCGTGTGTGCCTGCGTGCCCAAGATCCCAAGAGGAGAATGGAGGAGAAGGGATTGCGGCATGACCATCCCCCCTGGGGGTGATCTCTTGCTTTCTGTCTCTCTGTCTCTGTCTGTCTGGCGAGCGCACGCACCCTATAGCGAAAACCTCTCCAAAAAAAAAAAAAAATCAGGTGATTAGGGACCTGCAGGTCACACTGTGGTTAAAGCACTGGACTCCCACATGGCTGACTATGGTTCAAGTCCCAGCCCAGCAGCTTGAAACTCATGCCGAGCACATGTGTGTGTGTGTGCCCAAAATCCCAGGAAGAGAACAGAGGAGAAGAGACTGTGGCATGGCCATCACCCCTGGGGGGTGATTCTCACTTTCCCTCTCGCTGTCTCTCTGGCAAGTCCATATGCCCTATGGCCAAAACCTTAAAAAGAAAAAAATTAAGTGATAACATTGTATTATCCATTCAGATGTACACTAAGTTCTGTCATCCACCTGTAATCAGAAGATATCTTTTCTCATTCCAATTGCCATTCTTATCATTCAGTTTTGTTTCTCTGCACATGTGTGTCAATTTTATAACTAGCCGTCTCTCTGATCTTTAGTGACTTCGTTCCCTCCACGCCTCAAAGTAGATTAATCAGTCTTTTTTCAAAATGCTTTCAAAGGGAACTTCTTATGATGACTGTCTGACTTTGTGACACTACTGGTTAAAATCCTTCACAGGTTCCCTGTAATCTCCTTCATGAATTCAAATATTATAGCAGAACAAACAAAACTGTTCACAATATGATGTCTTTCTGCTTTATCTCTCCTCAGCCCTTTCTCATTTGTATACTCTGGTTCTGCAACACTCAACTACAGCATAATTTTCTATTCCCTAGATGCCTTCATGCTTTGACTCCATGCTAAGACTTCATGAGCTGTACTGCTTTTATCTTTTAGCATATGCTCTTCCTTCTGCCTATAACCCTCCTCTCTTCTCCTGCCTCTTCTCCTTCAGGTAAGGCCTGCACATCTTTTAAAACTCATATATGCCAGTATTACCTCGGAGATGCCCATTTTCCTTCTGTGTTAGAGGTTGATTATGCCTTTTCTGTATCTCATATATTTCTGCACCATTTTTTTACAGAAAAGTTTTACACACTGTATTAAAATTGTCTATTCATCTCTGTCCTTTTCTAATAGATAGTATCTGTGTCTTTGTGTCTCTCTCACTGGGGTCATTGCATCAGGCATCATAGTAGGCAGGCAGCAGGTGTTTGCCTGAGGAATGAATGATTCAGAGGAAAAAGAACACTGCATCAAGCACCGGGCTATTCATTTGTAGCCCTAGAGATCCAGAGCTCCCAAAGAGTAAGAAGGGAAAAGTCTAATAATTTCTGGTTATAAAATAAAATTTGACTATGAAATAGGGACCAGCGATGGTGTAATGGTTACATCACTGGACTCCCATATAGTTGACAGAAGTTTGCTTCCCAGACCCAGTGGCTTAAAACTCACTCTGGGTAGGTCTGCATGCTTGTAAAGGATCTCAAGAGAAGAGTGGAGAAGGTATTGTGTCATGGCCATCCCCCCGGGAGGGGATTTCTTGCTTTCTGTCTCTGTCTCTCCAATGAGCGCACATGTCCTATAGCAAAAATCTCTCACACAAAAAAATTTACCTATGACATAATCTATATAGCATTTATCATGGCTGTTAAATATTATTAATCTAAGCCCATTTGAAAAAGCACACTCGGAAATTCAAGTCTATGCATATGCATGTATCATTACATTTTTCCATGAAAGAAAAGCAAAGTAAAACAATGGAACTTAATTTTATTGTGAGTTTTCCTAATTTTTATTGCATGTTCTTTTCTCAGTCTGAATTTTTTTTTTATTTTGTCGTCTCTAAAACATAGCTGTTACTGATACTGCTGTAGAAGATGAAACTGAAGCCAATGAAGTTTAAGGGTTTCTCTTTGGAAAACTAAAGTAGGTATAAATTTAAGTTAAAGTGGTATTGCTCTATTTTTTGTTTTTATTTGAATTAATACAATATGTGTTAGAATATGTTTCACATTTCATTTTTATATACATATAGGTTTTATTTATTACAAAATAGCACACTGCTAATGTCAAAAAGCTAAAGAAACCAAGAAAGCACAAAATTGAAAAACAAACACCACTAACTCACCGAGAGAGAACTACTACTGTCATAATGTTTTGGTGTATGTCATTCTAATTTTTCTGTGCATGTTTTTATATTATCAACTAAATACATACATAGCATATTGTTTTGCACCGCAGAACCATACCATGGAACTGCTGTTTTCACGTCTTATAGGATATTTTATCATTTACCGAAATAGTCCCATGGCATAGGACTTTAGGTTATTTTCCCACATTTTTTTTTTGAAGTTTACTTATTTTTTTCTTCCATGAGAGGGTGGGGGGTGGAGGAGGAACCCCTAAGAGGATCTTCATGTCACAGTCCACTCCCAGTCTCGGCTGGCCCAGATCGTAGGCATAAACCTGGTTGTACAGAGAGATCTTGGTATGTGAATACAGAACCTTCCCAGGTGGGTTCTGCATCGTGGAGTGCGAAGTTACTGCTGTGCCACCACATATGACTTGTATTTTCCTACTTCATAGAATTTTTTTGTGCACAAATTTGTGCATATCTTATTTTCCCAAGCACAAATTACAGGGGAAAAAGAATGATCTCAAAATATGTGTACTTCTTAAAATCTTTGATACCGATTCCCAATTTTCTGTCATCGAATTTTACTAATATTTACACTCACAACACACCATGTGAATGTGTCCATTTCCCAGAACTTTATTAACCACTGACACTACTGTTTAAATCTTTGTTGATTCAATAGGTGAAATGGTATTTCTTTTTCTCTTAAATTCTAATTTTAATTCACTAGACTTAACCATTTTGTAATCTGTAGTCAAAATCAATGAAATATTGGCAATTTATTATCACAAGGATTACCTTTTTAAAATATATTAGGTTGGGGAACCAGTTAGCGTAATGGCTATGTCACTGGACTCCCACGTAGTCGACCGTGGTTCGCGTCCCGGACCCGGTGGCTTAAAACTCACGCTGGGCGCATGTGCATGCGTGCCCAAGATCCCGAGAGGAGAATGGAGGAGAAGGGATTGCGGCATGACCATCCTCCCTGGGGGGTTATTTCTCACTTTCTGTCTCTATTTCTCTCTCTGTCTGGCGAGCGCACGCGCCCTATAGGGAAAAACCTCTCAAAAAAAAATATATATATATATACATTAGGTTGTCAGAAAAGTCATGACATATTTTCCTATGTTTTTCTATGCAGAAGGCATCATGACTTTTCCAACAACCCAGTATTTATTGGCTTTTGAGTTTCTTCTTGAGTGAATTGTTTATTCCTAATGTTTGTGAATTTTTTCTTCCTTACCTCCATTTTTATTAATTTATAACAGCTCTCTATATAATAATAGTTCTGAACCTTTTGTCGCATGTTGAATTATTTAAAGTTTGCATTTTATTTTCATATTAATCTTAAAGATGGAAATTTGTTCATTAATTAGATTTAACTATTCTATTTAGTAAATTGAATTGGGATTCCTTTTCTTTTCTTTTCTTCTTTTTTTATATACAAATTTTTGCTATAGGGGCATATGCACTTACCAGAGAGATAGAAAGCAAGCAATCTCGTCCCAGGAGTAATGGCCACACCCTCAATCCCTTCTCCATTCTCCTCTTGGGATTTTGGGCATGCATGCACACACGTCCAGTGTGACTTTTAAGCCGCTGGGTCTGGGACTTGAACCACACAGTCTACTACGTGGGAGTCCAGCAGCATAACCATTATGCCATCTGCTGGTCCTGGGATACCATTTCTAACGCTCAGGCTGCATCTCTAGAATAATTTTTTTTAAAAATTAAAGATTTTGATCCACATGTTAGGTCACTGTTACATGCAGTGCTCCTTTAGTTTTCTCTTTGGAAAACTAAAGTTAGTCTGAATTTAAATGAAATTAGTATCACTCTACCCTTTTGTTTTTAAAGGAATCAGGTCAGTATGCGATGTTGGCATTTGTCTTACATTTCTTTTTTTTTTATAAGTATAAGTGTTTTTAATTATTACAAAAATAACACAGGTAATGTTAAAAAAAGTAGAAAACCATGAAATTGAAAAAGTCTCATAAACAATGACTGAACATTTATTTATCCCATAAACAAAAGCTCAACGTTTATTGTATTGACTAAAGACTAGAAATGTGAAACAAAAACAAAAACTTACAAATAAATTTCCAAATAAATTTATTAGCCTTGTAGTTTTTTAAGAATGATTATTTAAAAAAATTAGCTTCATTTATTTATTTAAATTTGATCAGTGAGGGATACAGTGAAAGAGAGAAAGAAAGAGAAGGAAAGTGAGAAAGCAAAGCACCAGGTCCAGAACTCGAACCATGGTTGGCCATGTGGGAGTCCAGCACCTTTTACCATGACACCAATTCCTCATTTTCTTGATATTGTGTTATCACTATGAACTCTGATTTTCCATCCTTGAAAGTAATAACTTGTTTTGCTTAGTTTATTCTTATAGTTATTTAAGAGTCAGGTAAATAATTAGTACAATGGGCATTTGTCTTTAAATTTGAAGAGATTAAATAATATAATTTAGTTATTTTATAAGAAAATGCTTGTGAGACGAAGCTGGGCCTTCAGAAGAAGGTTCCACATGGCTCCAGCAAACTAGATTTTTCAGGGAATGAAGATTTTCTACTAATAATTCAGCCTCCAACAAACGAGCTAGTGGCTGAACTTCAAGAATTTGAAAGAAACACACCATCCATAAGATGACAAGAAATCACTGCCGGATCATGAGAAATATGGGAAAACAAGAAAATACCTCTCCTCCAAGGGAAAAGAGTAACTCTTCTTCATCCACAAGCAGTTTGGTGAAAATCGTGGAAATGTCTGATAAGGAATTTAGAGCATTTATAATGTCGAAGCTAACAGAGATGGAAGAGAAGAGAGATAATGAACTGCTAAAGAGAAAGGAGAAGGAAGTTGATGAGTTCCAGGAGATGAGGAAATTCTTGCAAGATCTAAAAGAGGAATTACACACTTCACAAAAGAATCAAACGGAACTGCTAGAGATGAAGTCTATAATACGAGAAGTCAAAATCTCCCTTGAAATTATTAAAAGCAGACTAGATCATTCAGAAAATAGAATCTCAGATGTAGAAGATAAAATAGCTGGCCTAGAAAAATCTACCACAAAGACTGAGAAAGTGGCCCCCAAATTTGAGAATAATATGCGAGAAGTACTGGATACCATCAAACGTCCAAATATCCGGATAATTGGCATTCCAGAAGGTGAAGAGACCCATAAGGGCATTGATAATCTATTCCATGACATCCTGCAAGAAAACTCTCCAAACCTAGAGAGGCATTCGAAGATCCAGTCCCAGGAAATAAAAAGGACCCCAAATAGAATCAACCCAAGAAGATCTTCTCCAAGACACATTATAGCCAGGTTGACCAAAACCACAGACAAAGACAAGATACTAAGATTGGCAAGAGAAAAACATCAAGTTACCTACAAAGGACATCCCATCAGGCTAACAGCAGATCTCTCATTGGAAACAATACGAGCAAGGAGAGAATGGGAAAATATATTCAAAGTGTTAAGAGAGAAGCAATTTCAGCCAAGAATACTGTACCCGGCAAGATTATCTTTCAGGTGGGAAGAAAAGACAGTAACATTCTCAGATAAACAAAACCTGAAAGAATTTACCAGCACCAGACCAGATCTTCAAGAAGTTCTCAAGGGTGTACTGTATCAGGAAAATTAAATACAGACACAAGGAAATAAGAGTTCAAAAACTAAGAAAGTGGCCAACTTAATCATAGGGACAAGTCTGGAGTTGAATATTATATCCCAGAATTTAATCAGGAAAATTGAACCAGAACAGAAGATAAAAGTACATGAGACTGATAGGTTCATGCACCTACCATTTGAACAGAATCCTAACCTGTTTCCTGGCTTTAAGCAAAGTACCTTGGCGTTTTTTTGATTTAAGTTAAAACTGGTTTTCTTAGTAGTAATGAGTGAACTCACCATTGAAAGTAGTTCGATTATGTAGGAAATTGTGTGATCAATGCATTGTGGGTGGAAAGGGAATGGGGGACAATTGTGGACACTGGAGGTGGTGTGAGAGGAGGGTGGGAAGGGACAGAGGGCCAGAAAGAGGGGTGGAAATAATTCTAGGAACTAGAAATGGAAAATTTTTTATAATGTGCATGATCGAGTCACTATGCAGTGTGTACTGGATGGGAGATCACATTTTGTGTGCTGTGATGATGCTTAGGGAAGGAATGTAAATTTAGTTACAAAAAAAAGTTTCAGGAAAAAAAATATATCTATTCAATGACTGCAGTATGATATGTAGCCCCAGCTAGGTGCTACTTTATAGGATGTGTACAGTTAGACTTGTATTCATGGAAATGTGTGTGTCACCTGTGTTTGCTATGAGGGTATTTGGATTCATTAGGGTCTTTCGTGACTCAATAAAATGTGGGGAAAAACAGTATAGAAAGCAAACATAGATACCAGAGACAGTGTGGGAGGAGAGTGGAAGATGGCAGAGGGTAAGAGATAGGGAATCAAGGATGGGGGGGAAAAAAAGCAAAACATACAGAAAGCAAGAAATGGAAGATCATTTGCTGACAATAACATGTTTGTTGATGTGCTTGATTGAGACAATATACAGTGTACTCTGGATGGAAAGTCTCATTTTGTATGCTGTAATGATGTACAGTGAATGAATGCAAATAAATAAAATTGAAATATTAAAAAAAAGAATATGCTTGCAACAGTTCTGGCCCTTAATTAACATTATCAAACTGTTCTTTAAACATGAATAAAGGGTGCCATCTGACAGTGTGTGAGCAGCCTGTGGCTGAGGCAGCTGAATCCCACATGGTCAACCACATAGTTTGAGTCCTGGATCTAGTCGCTCAGGGCATGTGCTAGATGTGTGTGTATGTCCCCAAAATCTCACAAAGAGAAATGGAAGAAAAGGGAGTATGGAATGACCATCCCCCATAGGGAGTGCTTTCTCACTTTCCCTTTCTCTCTCTCTCTCTGTCTCTCTCCAGTGAGTGCCCTTTCCTTCTAACTTGAGGGGGAAAAAACACATGAATAAAGGAAATGAAAGTTACAGTTACCAAATTATTATTCACTGAAATAGTTTTTTTTTAATTATCTATTTTTTTATTACATTGAATTACATATAACTTTACAGTGTATTACATTGCTTTTTCAAAAGGGAATGCCATGCATGTCAGTCAGTACAGAGACATTAATCTCCCCGCTTCAACATTCAATATCTTTCCTATGTTTCCCCCAATCATTATTATTATTCTAATTATTTTTTATGATAAACATGATTTTTTTTCAAATTATCAGATCATAAAGTTCCCAACAATAGGAAACGTAGACTGCACTCAGGGCTGGACCAAGGGTGGGTCTCGTGCATATTATTCTCAAAGTTTTGGGCCATTTTCTCAGTCTTTATGGTGGACCTTTCTAGGCCAGCCATTTTCTCTTCTACATTAGAGATTCCATTTTCTGAATGATCTAGTCTGCTTTTAATACTTTCAAGGGAGATTTTGACTTCTTGTATTATAGACTTCATCTCTAACAGCTCCATCTGATTCTTTTGTAAAGTGTGAACCTCCTCTTTTAGATCTTGCATGAATTTCCTCACCTCCTAGAACTCTTCAACTCCTTTCTCCTTCCCCTTCAGCAGTTCCTTGTCTCTCATCGCTTCGATCTCTGTTAGCTTTGCCATTATGAATGATCTGAATTGTTTATCAGATATTTCCATGAATTCCCTTGAACTGTGTGTGGATGAAGAGGAGCTATCCGTTTCGATTGGAGGAGGGGCATTTTCCTGCTTCTCCATATTTCTTGTGGTCCTGCAGCGATTTCTAGTCATCTGGTGGATGGTCGGTTTCTTCCCAAACTTTTGAAGTTTAATATGAGGGTTGGGAGGTGTGCAGAAAAGGAAGCAGAGAGAGGGAAACAATACCAACGACAACAAAAAAAAACAGGCAAGAAACAGAGAAAAAAAAGAGAAAAGCTTTGGAATAAATCTAAAAAAGAAAAATATTAAAAAAATTTCAATAAAAATCAAAAATTAGAAAACCGCGCGGCGCGCTATAGATCTCAGGAGCCATTGAGCAGGCTTTCTCTTGAAGAAGGGCTGTTCACGTGGTTTTTGTATGCTGGAGGCCCAGTTAGGAGTGGGACATCTTCATTTCTCCCAGCATGTCTAGATCTCAGGAGCCATTGAGCAGGCTTTCTCTTGAAGAAGGGCTGTTCACGTGGGTTTTGTATGCTGGAGGCCCAGTTAGGAGTGGGACATCTTCATTTCTCCCAGCATGTCTAGATCTCAGGAGCCATTGAGCAGGCTTTCTCTTGAAGAAGGGCTGTTCACGTGGGTTTTGTATGCTGGAGGCCCAGTTAGGAGTGGGACATCTTCATTTCTCCCAGCATGTCTAGATCTCAGGAGCCATTGAGCAGGCTTTCTCTTGAAGAAGGGCTGTTCGCGTGGGTTTTGTATGCTGGAGGCGCAGTTAGGAGTGGGACATCTTCATTTCTCCCAGCATGACTAGATCTCAGGAGCCATTGAGCAGGCTTTCTCTTGAAGAAGGGCTGTTCACGTGGGTTTTGTATGCTGGAGGCCCAGTTAGGAGTGGGACATCTTCATTTCTCCCAGCATGTCTAGATCTCAGGAGCCATTGAGCAGGCTTTCTCTTGAAGAAGGGCTGTTCACGTGGGTTTTGTATGCTGGAGGCCCAGTTAGCATTGGGACATCTTCATTTCTCCCAGCATGTCTAGATCTCAGGAGCCATTGAGCAGGCTTTCTCTTGAAGAAGGGCTGTTCACGTGGGTTTTGTATGCTGGAGGCCCAGTTAGGAGTGGGACATCTTCATTTCTCCCAGCATGTCTAGATCTCAGGAGCCATTGAGCAGGCTTTCTCTTGAAGAAGGGCTGTTCACGTGGGTTTTGTATGCTGGAGGCCCATTTAGGAGTGGGACATCTTCATTGCTCCCAGCATGTCTAGATCTCAGGAGCCATTGAACAGGCTTTCTCTTGAAGAAGGGCTGTTCTGGGAGGAGCAGAGGGGATTATTAACAAAAGCCTAGGAGGGAGGGGCCAAAGGGCCCTGTAAGAAGCCTCACCTTAAAAAATTCTAAAAAGCAAAAATTAAAAAAAAAGACAGACAGACAGACAGAGAGAGAGAGAGAGTGAGAGGTAGAGAGAGACAAAGATTGATTCACACAGGAGATATGAAAGGGGTTTTCCTACCACGTGGGTTTTGTATGCTGGAGGCCCAGTTAGGAGTGGGACATCTTCATTTCTCCCAGCATGTCTAGATCTCAGGAGCCATTGAGCAGGCTTTCTCTTGAAGAAGGGCTGTTCACGTGGGTTTTGTATGCTGGAGGCCCAGTTAGGAGTGGGACATCTTCATTTCTCCCAGCATGTCTGGATCTCAGGAGCCATTGAGCAGGCTTTCTCTTGAAGAAGGGCTGTTCACGTGGGTTTTGTATGCTGGAGGCCCAGTTAGGAGTGGGACATCTTCATTTCTCCCAGCATGTCTAGATCTCAGGAGCCATTGAGCAGGCTTTCTCTTGAAGAAGGGCTGTTCACGCGGGTTTTGTATGCTGGAGGCCCAGTTAGGAGTGGGACATCTTCATTTCTCCCAGCATGTCTAGATCTCAGGAGCCATTGAGCAGGCTTTCTCTTGAAGAAGGGCTGTTCGCGTGGGTTTTGTATGCTGGAGGCGCAGTTAGGAGTGGGACATCTTCATTTCTCCCAGCATGACTAGATCTCAGGAGCAATTGAGCAGGCTTTCTCTTGAAGAAGGGCTGTTCACGTGGGTTTTGTATGCTGGAGGCCCAGTTAGGAGTGGGACATCTTCATTTCTCCCAGCATGTCTAGATCTCAGGAGCCATTGAGCAGGCTTTCTCTTGAAGAAGGGCTGTTCACGTGGGTTTTGTATGCTGGAGGCCCAGTTAGCAGTGGGACATCTTCATTTCTCCCAGCATGTCTAGATCTCAGGAGCCATTGAGCAGGCTTTCTCTTGAAGAAGGGCTGTTCACGTGGGTTTTGTATGCTGGAGGCCCAGTTAGGAGTGGGACATCTTCATTGCTCCCAGCATGTCTAGATCTCAGGAGCCATTGAACAGGCTTTCTCTTGAAGAAGGGCTGTTCTGGGAGGAGCAGAGGGGATTATTAACAAAACAAAAGCCTAGGAGGGAGGGGCCAAAGGGCCCTGTAAGAAGCCTCACCTTAAAAAATTCTAAAAAGCAAAAATTAAAAAAAAGACAGACAGACAGACAGAGAGAGAGAGAGAGTGAGAGGTAGAGAGAGACAAAGATTGATTCAGACAGGAGATATGAAAGGGGTTTTCCTACCACGTGGGTTTTGTATGCTGGAGGCCCAGTTAGGAGTGGGACATCTTCATTTCTCCCAGCATGTCTAGATCTCAGGAGCCATTGAGCAGGCTTTCTCTTGAAGAAGGGCTGTTCACGTGGGTTTTGTATGCTGGAGGCCCAGTTAGGAGTGGGACATCTTCATTTCTCCCAGCATGTCTAGATCTCAGGAGCCATTGAGCAGGCTTTCTCTTGAAGAAGGGCTGTTCACGTGGGTTTTGTATGCTGGAGGCCCAGTTAGGAGTGGGACATCTTCATTTCTCCCAGCATGTCTAGATCTCAGGAGCCATTGAGCAGGCTTTCTCTTGAAGAAGGGCTGTTCACGTGGGTTTTGTATGCTGGAGGCCCAGTTAGGAGTGGGACATCTTCATTTTTCCCAGCATGTCTAGATCTCAGGAGCCATTGAGCAGGCTTTCTCTTGAAGAACGGCTGTTCTGGTAGGAGCAGAGGGGATTATTAACAAAACAAAGGCCTAGGAGGGAGGGGCCAAAGGGCCCTGTAAGAAGCCTCACCTTAAAAAATTCTAAAAAGCAAAAATTAAAAAAAAAGACAGACAGACAGACAGAGAGAGAGAGAGAGTGAGAGGTAGAGAGAGACAAAGATTGATTCAGAGACAGGAGATATGAAAGGGGTTTTCCTACCACGTGGGTTTGTATGCTGGAGGCCCAGTTAGGAGTGGAACATCTTCATTTCTCCCAGCATGTCTAGATCTCAGGAGCCATTGAGCAGGCTTTCTCTTGAAGAAGGGCTGTTCACGTGGGTTTTGTATGCTGGAGGCCCAGTTAGGAGTGGGACATCTTCATTTCTCCCAGCATGTCTAGATCTCAGGAGCCATTGAGCAGGCTTTCTCTTGAAGAAGGGCTGTTCACGTGGGTTTTGCATGCTGGAGGCACAGTTAGGAGTGGGACATCTTCATTTCTCCCAGCATGTCTAGATTTCAGGAGCCATTGAGCAGGCTTTCTCTTGAAGAAGGGCTGTTCACGTGGGTTTTGTATGCTGGAGGCCCAGTTATGAGTGGGACATCTTCATTGCTCCCAGCATGTCTAGATCTCAGGAGCCATTGAACAGGCTTTCTCTTGAAGAAGGGCTGTTCTGGGAGGAGCAGAGGGGATTATTAACAAAACAAAAGCCTAGGAGGGAGGGGACAAAGGGCCCTGTAAGAAGCCTCACCTTAAAAAATTCTAAAAAGCAAAAATTAAAAAAAAAGACAGACAGACAGACAGAGAGAGAGAGAGAGTGAGAGGTAGAGAGAGAAAAAGATTGATTCAGACAGGAGATATGAAAGGGGTTTTCCTACCACGTGGGTTTTGTATGCTGGAGGCCCAGTTAGGAGTGGGACATCTTCATTTCTCCCAGCATGTCTAGATCTCAGGAGCCATTGAGCAGGCTTTCTCTTGAAGAAGGGCTGTTCACGTGGGTTTTGTATGCTGGAGGCCCAGTTAGGAGTGGGACATCTTCATTTCTCCCAGCATGTCTAGATCTCAGGAGCCATTGAGCAGGTTTTCTCTTGAAGAAGGGCTGTTCACGTGGGTTTTGTATGCTGGAGGCCCAGTTAGGAGTGGGACATCTTCATTTCTCCCAGCATGTCTAGATCTCAGGAGCCATTGAGCAGGCTTTCTCTTGAAGAAGGGCTGTTCACGTGGGTTTTGTATGCTGGAGGCCCAGTTAGGAGTGGGACATCTTCATTTCTCCCAGCAGGTCTAGATCTCAGGAGCCATTGAGCAGGCTTTCTCTTGAAGAAGGGCTGTTCACGTGGGTTTGGTATGCTGGAGGCCCAGTTAGGAGTGGGACATCTTCATTTCTCCCAGCATGTCTAGATCTCAGGAGCCATTGAGCAGGCTTTCTCTTGAAGAAGGGCTGTTCACGTGGGTTTTGTATGCTGGAGGCCCAGTTAGCAGTGGGACATCTTCATTTCTCCCAGCATGTCTAGATCTCAGGAGCCATTGAGCAGGCTTTCTCTTGAAGAAGGGCTGTTCACGTGGGTTTTGCATTCTGGAGGCCCAGTTAGGAGTGGGACATCTTCATTTCTCCCAGCATGTCTAGATTTCAGGAGCCATTGAGCAGGCTTTCTCTTGAAGAAGGGCTGTTCACGTGGGTTTTGTATGCTGGAGGCCCAGTTATGAGTGGGACATCTTCATTGCTCCCAGCATGTCTAGATCTCAGGAGCCATTGAACAGGCTTTCTCTTGAAGAAGGGCTGTTCTGGGAGGAGCAGAGGGGATTATTAACAAAACAAAAGCCTAGGAGGGAGGGGACAAAGGGCCCTGTAAGAAGCCTCACCTTAAAAAATTCTAAAAAGTAAAAATTAAAAAAAAAGACAGACAGACAGACAGAGAGAGAGAGAGAGTGAGAGGTAGAGAGAGAAAAAGATTGATTCAGACAGGAGATATGAAAGGGGTTTTCCTACCACGTGGGTTTTGTATGCTGGAGGCCCAGTTAGGAGTGGGACATCTTCATTTCTCCCAGCATGTCTAGATCTCAGGAGCCATTGAGCAGGCTTTCTCTTGAAGAAGGGCTGTTCACGTGGGTTTTGTATGCTGGAGGCCCAGTTAGGAGTGGGACATCTTCATTTCTCCCAGCATGTCTAGATCTCAGGAGCCATTGAGCCGGCTTTCTCTTGAAGAAGGGCTGTTCACGTGGGTTTTGTATGCTGGAGGCCCATTTAGGAGTGGGACATCTTCATTGCTCCCAGCATGTCTAGATCTCAGGAGCCATTGAACAGGCTTTCTCTTGAAGAAGGGCTGTTCTGGGAGGAGCAGAGGGGATTATTAACAAAACAAAAGCCTAGGAGGGAGGGGCCAAAGGGCCCTGTAAGAAGCCTCACCTTAAAAAATTCTAAAAAGCAAAAATTAAAAAAAAAGACAGACAGACAGACAGAGAGAGAGAGAGAGTGAGAGGTAGAGAGAGACAAAGATTGATTCAGACAGGAGATATGAAAGGGGTTTTCCTACCACGTGGGTTTTGTATGCTGGAGGCCCAGTTAGGAGTGGGACATCTTCATTTCTCCCAGCATGTCTAGATCTCAGGAGCCATTGAGCAGGCTTTCTCTTGAAGAAGGGCTGTTCACGTGGGTTTTGTATGCTGGAGGCCCAGTTAGGAGTGGGACATCTTCATTTCTCCCAGCATGTCTGGATCTCAGGAGCCATTGAGCAGGCTTTCTCTTGAAGAAGGGCTGTTCACGTGGGTTTTGTATGCTGGAGGCCCAGTTAGGAGTGGGACATCTTCATTTCTCCCAGCATGTCTAGATCTCAGGAGCCATTGAGCAGGCTTTCTCTTGAAGAAGGGCTGTTCACGTGGGTTTTGTATGCTGGAGGCCCAGTTAGGAGTGGGACATCTTCATTTCTCCCAGCATGTCTAGATCTCAGGAGCCATTGAGCAGGCTTTCTCTTGAAGAAGGGCTGTTCGCGTGGGTTTTGTATGCTGGAGGCGCAGTTAGGAGTGGGACATCTTCATTTCTCCCAGCATGACTAGATCTCAGGAGCAATTGAGCAGGCTTTCTCTTGAAGAAGGGCTGTTCACGTGGGTTTTGTATGCTGGAGGCCCAGTTAGGAGTGGGACATCTTCATTTCTCCCAGCATGTCTAGATCTCAGGAGCCATTGAGCAGGCTTTCTCTTGAAGAAGGGCTGTTCACGTGGGTTTTGTATGCTGGAGGCCCAGTTAGCAGTGGGACATCTTCATTTCTCCCAGCATGTCTAGATCTCAGGAGCCATTGAGCAGGCTTTCTCTTGAAGAAGGGCTGTTCACGTGGGTTTTGTATGCTGGAGGCCCAGTTAGGAGTGGGACATCTTCATTGCTCCCAGCATGTCTAGATCTCAGGAGCCATTGAACAGGCTTTCTCTTGAAGAAGGGCTGTTCTGGGAGGAGCAGAGGGGATTATTAACAAAACAAAAGCCTAGGAGGGAGGGGCCAAAGGGCCCTGTAAGAAGCCTCACCTTAAAAAATTCTAAAAAGCAAAAATTAAAAAAAAAGACAGACAGACAGACAGAGAGAGAGAGAGAGTGAGAGGTAGAGAGAGACAAAGATTGATTCAGACAGGAGATATGAAAGGGGTTTTCCTACCACGTGGGTTTTGTATGCTGGAGGCCCAGTTAGGAGTGGGACATCTTCATTTCTCCCAGCATGTCTAGATCTCAGGAGCCATTGAGCAGGCTTTCTCTTGAAGAAGGGCTGTTCACGTGGGTTTTGTATGCTGGAGGCCCAGTTAGGAGTGGGACATCTTCATTTCTCCCAGCATGTCTAGATCTCAGGAGCCATTGAGCAGGCTTTCTCTTGAAGAAGGGCTGTTCACGTGGGTTTTGTATGCTGGAGGCCCATTTAGGAGTGGGACATCTTCATTGCTCCCAGCATGTCTAGATCTCAGGAGCCATTGAACAGGCTTTCTCTTGAAGAAGGGCTGTTCTGGGAGGAGCAGAGGGGATTATTAACAAAACAAAAGCCTAGGAGGGAGGGGCCAAAGGGCCCTGTAAGAAGCCTCACCTTAAAAAATTCTAAAAAGCAAAAATTAAAAAAAAAGACAGACAGACAGACAGAGAGAGAGAGAGAGTGAGAGGTAGAGAGAGACAAAGATTGATTCAGACAGGAGATATGAAAGGGGTTTTCCTACCACGTGGGTTTTGTATGCTGGAGGCCCAGTTAGGAGTGGGACATCTTCATTTCTCCCAGCATGTCTAGATCTCAGGAGCCATTGAGCAGGCTTTCTCTTGAAGAAGGGCTGTTCACGTGGGTTTTGTATGCTGGAGGCCCAGTTAGGAGTGGGACATCTTCATTTCTCCCAGCATGTCTGGATCTCAGGAGCCATTGAGCAGGCTTTCTCTTGAAGAAGGGCTGTTCACGTGGGTTTTGTATGCTGGAGGCCCAGTTAGGAGTGGGACATCTTCATTTCTCCCAGCATGTCTAGATCTCAGGAGCCATTGAGCAGGCTTTCTCTTGAAGAAGGGCTGTTCACGTGGGTTTTGTATGCTGGAGGCCCAGTTAGGAGTGGGACATCTTCATTTCTCCCAGCATGTCTAGATCTCAGGAGCCATTGAGCAGGCTTTCTCTTGAAGAAGGGCTGTTCGCGTGGGTTTTGTATGCTGGAGGCGCAGTTAGGAGTGGGACATCTTCATTTCTCCCAGCATGACTAGATCTCAGGAGCAATTGAGCAGGCTTTCTCTTGAAGAAGGGCTGTTCACGTGGGTTTTGTATGCTGGAGGCCCAGTTAGGAGTGGGACATCTTCATTTCTCCCAGCATGTCTAGATCTCAGGAGCCATTGAGCAGGCTTTCTCTTGAAGAAGGGCTGTTCACGTGGGTTTTGTATGCTGGAGGCCCAGTTAGCAGTGGGACATCTTCATTTCTCCCAGCATGTCTAGATCTCAGGAGCCATTGAGCAGGCTTTCTCTTGAAGAAGGGCTGTTCACGTGGGTTTTGTATGCTGGAGGCCCAGTTAGGAGTGGGACATCTTCATTGCTCCCAGCATGTCTAGATCTCAGGAGCCATTGAACAGGCTTTCTCTTGAAGAAGGGCTGTTCTGGGAGGAGCAGAGGGGATTATTAACAAAACAAAAGCCTAGGAGGGAGGGGCCAAAGGGCCCTGTAAGAAGCCTCACCTTAAAAAATTCTAAAAAGCAAAAATTAAAAAAAAAGACAGACAGACAGACAGAGAGAGAGAGAGAGTGAGAGGTAGAGAGAGACAAAGATTGATTCAGACAGGAGATATGAAAGGGGTTTTCCTACCACGTGGGTTTTGTATGCTGGAGGCCCAGTTAGGAGTGGGACATCTTCATTTCTCCCAGCATGTCTAGATCTCAGGAGCCATTGAGCAGGCTTTCTCTTGAAGAAGGGCTGTTCACGTGGGTTTTGTATGCTGGAGGCCCAGTTAGGAGTGGGACATCTTCATTTCTCCCAGCATGTCTAGATCTCAGGAGCCATTGAGCAGGCTTTCTCTTGAAGAAGGGCTGTTCACGTGGGTTTTGTATGCTGGAGGCCCAGTTAGGAGTGGGACATCTTCATTTCTCCCAGCATGTCTAGATCTCAGGAGCCATTGAGCAGGCTTTCTCTTGAAGAAGGGCTGTTCACGTGGGTTTTGTATGCTGGAGGCCCAGTTAGGAGTGGGACATCTTCATTTTTCCCAGCATGTCTAGATCTCAGGAGCCATTGAGCAGGCTTTCTCTTGAAGAACGGCTGTTCTGGTAGGAGCAGAGGGGATTATTAACAAAACAAAGGCCTAGGAGGGAGGGGCCAAAGGGCCCTGTAAGAAGCCTCACCTTAAAAAATTCTAAAAAGCAAAAATTAAAAAAAAAGACAGACAGACAGACAGAGAGAGAGAGAGAGTGAGAGGTAGAGAGAGACAAAGATTGATTCAGAGACAGGAGATATGAAAGGGGTTTTCCTACCACGTGGGTTTGTATGCTGGAGGCCCAGTTAGGAGTGGAACATCTTCATTTCTCCCAGCATGTCTAGATCTCAGGAGCCATTGAGCAGGCTTTCTCTTGAAGAAGGGCTGTTCACGTGGGTTTTGTATGCTGGAGGCCCAGTTAGGAGTGGGACATCTTCATTTCTCCCAGCATGTCTAGATCTCAGGAGCCATTGAGCAGGCTTTCTCTTGAAGAAGGGCTGTTCACGTGGGTTTTGCATGCTGGAGGCCCAGTTAGGAGTGGGACATCTTCATTTCTCCCAGCATGTCTAGATTTCAGGAGCCATTGAGCAGGCTTTCTCTTGAAGAAGGGCTGTTCACGTGGGTTTTGTATGCTGGAGGCCCAGTTATGAGTGGGACATCTTCATTGCTCCCAGCATGTCTAGATCTCAGGAGCCATTGAACAGGCTTTCTCTTGAAGAAGGGCTGTTCTGGGAGGAGCAGAGGGGATTATTAACAAAACAAAAGCCTAGGAGGGAGGGGACAAAGGGCCCTGTAAGAAGCCTCACCTTAAAAAATTCTAAAAAGCAAAAATTAAAAAAAAAGACAGACAGACAGACAGAGAGAGAGAGAGAGTGAGAGGTAGAGAGAGAAAAAGATTGATTCAGACAGGAGATATGAAAGGGGTTTTCCTACCACGTGGGTTTTGTATGCTGGAGGCCCAGTTAGGAGTGGGACATCTTCATTTCTCCCAGCATGTCTAGATCTCAGGAGCCATTGAGCAGGCTTTCTCTTGAAGAAGGGCTGTTCACGTGGGTTTTGTATGCTGGAGGCCCAGTTAGGAGTGGGACATCTTCATTTCTCCCAGCATGTCTAGATCTCAGGAGCCATTGAGCAGGCTTTCTCTTGAAGAAGGGCTGTTCACGTGGGTTTTGTATGCTGGAGGCCCAGTTAGGAGTGGGACATCTTCATTTCTCCCAGCATGTCTAGATCTCAGGAGCCATTGAGCAGGCTTTCTCTTGAAGAAGGGCTGTTCACGTGGGTTTTGTATGCTGGAGGCCCAGTTAGGAGTGGGACATCTTCATTTCTCCCAGCAGGTCTAGATCTCAGGAGCCATTGAGCAGGCTTTCTCTTGAAGAAGGGCTGTTCACGTGGGTTTTGTATGCTGGAGGCCCAGTTAGGAGTGGGACATCTTCATTTTTCCCAGCATGTCTAGATCTCAGGAGCCATTGAGCAGGCTTTCTCTTGAAGAAGGGCTGTTCACGTGGGTTTTGTATGCTGGAGGCCCAGTTAGCAGTGGGACATCTTCATTTCTCCCAGCATGTCTAGATCTCAGGAGCCATTGAGCAGGCTTTCTCTTGAAGAAGGGCTGTTCACGTGGGTTTTGCATTCTGGAGGCCCAGTTAGGAGTGGGACATCTTCATTTCTCCCAGCATGTCTAGATTTCAGGAGCCATTGAGCAGGCTTTCTCTTGAAGAAGGGCTGTTCACGTGGGTTTTGTATGCTGGAGGCCCAGTTATGAGTGGGACATCTTCATTGCTCCCAGCATGTCTAGATCTCAGGAGCCATTGAACAGGCTTTCTCTTGAAGAAGGGCTGTTCTGGGAGGAGCAGAGGGGATTATTAACAAAACAAAAGCCTAGGAGGGAGGGGACAAAGGGCCCTGTAAGAAGCCTCACCTTAAAAAATTCTAAAAAGCAAAAATTAAAAAAAAAGACAGACAGACAGACAGAGAGAGAGAGAGAGTGAGAGGTAGAGAGAGAAAAAGATTGATTCAGACAGGAGATATGAAAGGGGTTTTCCTACCACGTGGGTTTTGTATGCTGGAGGCCCAGTTAGGAGTGGGACATCTTCATTTCTCCCAGCATGTCTAGATCTCAGGAGCCATTGAGCAGGCTTTCTCTTGAAGAAGGGCTGTTCACGTGGGTTTTGTATGCTGGAGGCCCAGTTAGGAGTGGGACATCTTCATTTCTCCCAGCATGTCTAGATCTCAGGAGCCATTGAGCAGGCTTTCTCTTGAAGAAGGGCTGTTCACGTGGGTTTTGTATGCTGGAGGCCCAGTTAGGAGTGGGACAACTTCATTTCTCCCAGCAGGTCTAGATCTCAGGAGCCATTGAGCAGGCTTTCTCTTGAAGAAGGGCTGTTCACGTGGGTTTTGTATGCTGGAGGCCCAGTTAGGAGTGGGACATCTTCATTTCTCCCAGCATGTCTAGATCTCAGGAGCCATTGAGCAGGCTTTCTCTTGAAGAAGGGCTGTTCACGTGGGTATTGTATCCTGGAGGCGCAGTTAGGAGTGGGACATCTTCATTTCTCCCAGCATGACTAGATCTCAGGAGCCATTGAGCAGGCTTTCTCTTGAAGAAGGGCTGTTCACGTGGGTTTTGTATGCTGGAGGCCCAGTTAGGAGTGGGACATCTTCATTTCTCCCAGCATGTCTAGATCTCAGGAGCCATTGAGCAGGCTTTCTCTTGAAGAAGGGCTGTTCACGTGGGTTTTGTATGCTGGAGGCCCAGTTAGCAGTGGGACATCTTCATTTCTCCCAGCATGTCTAGATCTCAGGAGCCATTGAGCAGGCTTTCTCTTGAAGAAGGGCTGTTCACGTGGGTTTTGTATGCTGGAGGCCCAGTTAGGAGTGGGACATCTTCATTTCTCCCAGCATGTCTAGATCTCAGGAGCCATTGAGCAGGCTTTCTCTTGAAGAAGGGCTGTTCACGTGGGTTTTGTATGCTGGAGGCCCAGTTAGGAGTGGGACATCTTCATTTCTCCCAGCATGTCTAGATCTCAGGAGCCATTGAGCAGGCTTTCTCTTGAAGAAGGGCTGTTCTGGGAGGAGCAGAGGGGATTATTAACAAAACAAGGGCCAAGGAGGGAGGGGCCAAAGGGCCCTGTAAGAAGCCTCACCTTAAAAAATTCTAAAAAGCAAAAATTAAAAAAAAGACAGACAGACAGAGAGAGAGAGAGAGTGAGAGGTAGAGAGAGTCAAAGATTGATTCAGAGACAGGAGATATGAAAGGGGTTTTCCTACCACGTGGGTTTTGTATGCTGGAGGCCCAGTTAGGAGTGGGACATCTTCATTTCTCCCAGCATGTCTAGATCTCAGGAGCCATTGAGCAGGCTTTCTCTTGAAGAAGGGCTGTTCACGCGGGTTTTGTATGCTGGAGGCCCAGATAGGAGTGGGACATCTTCATTTCTCCCAGCATGTCTAGATCTCAGGAGCCATTGAGCAGGCTTTCTCTTGAAGAAGGGCTGTTCTGGGAGGAGCAGAGGGGATTATTAACAAAACAAAGGCCTAGGAGGGAGGGGCCAAAGGGCCATGTAAGAA
Source organism: Tupaia tana (assembly GCA_026018925.1). Taxonomy (NCBI): domain Eukaryota; kingdom Metazoa; phylum Chordata; class Mammalia; order Scandentia; family Tupaiidae; genus Tupaia; species Tupaia tana. Next base: position 128,956,493 of record JAKSZU010000003.1, read on the forward strand.
GCCTCACCTTAAAAAATTCTAATAAGCAAAAATTAAAAAAAAAGAGAGACAGACAGACAGAGAGAGAGAGAGAGTGAGAGGTAGAGAGAGACAAAGATTGATTCAGAGACGGGAGATATGAAAGGGGTTTTCCTACCACGTGGGTTTTGTATGCTGGAGGCCCAGTTAGGAGTGGAACATGTTCATTTCTCCCAGCATGTCTAGTTCTCAGGAGCCATTGAGCAGGCTTTCTCTTGAAGAAGGGCTGTTCACTTGGGTTTTGTATGCAGGAGGCCCAGTTAGGAGTGGGACATCTTCATTTCTCCCAGCATGTCTGGATCTCAGGAGCCATTGAGCAGGCTTTCTCTTGAAGAAGTGCTGTTCTGGGAGGAGCAGAGGGGATTATTAACAAAACAAAGGCCTAGGAGGGAGGGGCCAAAGGGCCCTGTAATAAGCCTCACCTTAAAAAATTCTAAAAAGCAAAAATTAAAAAAAAAGACAGACAGACAGACAGAGAGAGAGAGAGAGTGAGAGGTAGAGAGAGACAAAGATTGATTCAGAGACAGGAGATATGAAAGGGGTTTTCCTACCACGTGGGTTTGTATGCCGGAGGCCCAGTTAGGAGTGGAAAATCTTCATTTCTCCCAGCATGTCTAGATCTCAGGAGCCATTGAGCAGGCTTTCTCTTGAAGAAGGGCTGTTCACGTGGGTTTTGTATGCTGGAGGCCCAGTTAGGAGTGGGACATCTTCATTTCTCCCAGCATGTCTAGATCTCAGGAGCCATTGAGCAGGCTTTCTCTTGAAGAAGGGCTGTTCACGTGGGTTTTGCATGCTGGAGGCCCAGTTAGGAGTGGGACATCTTCATTTCTCCCAGCATGTCTAGATTTCAGGAGCCATTGAGCAGGCTTTCTCTTGAAGAAGGGCTGTTCACGTGGGTTTTGTATGCTGGAGGCCCAGATATGAGTGGGACATCTTCATTGCTCCCAGCATGTCTAGATCTCAGGAGCCATTGAACAGGCTTTCTCTTGAAGAAGGGCTGTTCTGGGAGGAGCAGAGGGGATTATTAACAAAACAAAAGCCTAGGAGGGAGGGGCCAAAGGGCCCTGTAAGAAGCCTCACCTTAAAAAATTCTAAAAAGCAAAAATTAAAAAAAAAGACAGACAGACAGACAGAGAGAGAGAGAGAGTGAGAGGTAGAGAGAGACAAAGATTGATTCAGACAGGAGATATGAAAGGGGTTTTCCTACCACGTGGGTTTTGTATGCTGGAGGCCCAGTTAGGAGTGGGACATCTTCATTTCTCCCAGCATGTCTAGATCTCAGGAGCCATTGAGCAGGCTTTCTCTTGAAGAAGGGCTGTTCACGTGGGTTTTGTATGCTGGAGGCCCAGTTAGGAGTGGGACATCTTCATTTCTCCCAGCATGTCTAGATCTCAGGAGCCATTGAGCAGGCTTTCTCTTGAAGAAGGGCTGTTCTGGGAGGAGCAGAGGGGATTATTAACAAAACAAGGGCCTAGGAGGGAGGGGCCAAAGGGCCCTGTAAGAAGCCTCACCTTAAAAAATTCTAAAAAGCAAAAATTAAAAAAAAGACAGACAGACAGAGAGAGAGAGAGAGTGAGAGGTAGAGAGAGTCAAAGATTGATTCAGAGACAGGAGATATGAAAGGGGTTTTCCTACCACGTGGGTTTTGTATGCTGGAGGCCCAGTTAGGAGTGGGACATCTTCATTTCTCCCAGCATGTCTAGATCTCAGGAGCCATTGAGCAGGCTTTCTCTTGAAGAAGGGCTGTTCACGCGGGTTTTGTATGCTGGAGGCCCAGATAGGAGTGGGACATCTTCATTTCTCCCAGCATGTCTAGATCTCAGGAGCCATTGAGCATGCTTTCTCTTGAAGAAGGGCTGTTCTGGGAGGAGCAGAGGGGATTATTAACAAAACAAAGGCCTAGGAGGGAGGGGCCAAAGGGCCATGTAAGAAGCCTCACCTTAAAAAATTCTAATAAGCAAAAATTAAAAAAAAAGAGAGACAGACAGACAGAGAGAGAGAGAGAGTGAGAGGTAGAGAGAGACAAAGATTGATTCAGAGACGGGAGATATGAAAGGGGTTTTCCTACCACGTGGGTTTTGTATGCTGGAGGCCCAGTTAGGAGTGGAACATGTTCATTTCTCCCAGCATGTCTAGTTCTCAGGAGCCATTGAGCAGGCTTTCTCTTGAAGAAGGGCTGTTCACTTGGGTTTTGTATGCAGGAGGCCCAGTTAGGAGTGGGACATCTTCATTTCTCCCAGCATGTCTGGATCTCAGGAGCCATTGAGCAGGCTTTCTCTTGAAGAAGTGCTGTTCTGGGAGGAGCAGAGGGGATTATTAACAAAACAAAGGCCTAGGAGGGAGGGGCCAAAGGGCCCTGTAATAAGCCTCACCTTAAAAAATTCTAAAAAGCAAAAATTAAAAAAAAAGACAGACAGACAGACAGAGAGAGAGAGAGAGTGAGAGGTAGAGAGAGACAAAGATTGATTCAGAGACAGGAGATATGAAAGGGGTTTTCCTACCACGTGGGTTTGTATGCCGGAGGCCCAGTTAGGAGTGGAAAATCTTCATTTCTCCCAGCATGTCTAGATCTCAGGAGCCATTGAGCAGGCTTTCTCTTGAAGAAGGGCTGTTCACGTGGGTTTTGTATGCTGGAGGCCCAGTTAGGAGTGGGACATCTTCATTTCTCCCAGCATGTCTAGATCTCAGGAGCCATTGAGCAGGCTTTCTCTTGAAGAAGGGCTGTTCACGTGGGTTTTGCATGCTGGAGGCCCAGTTAGGAGTGGGACATCTTCATTTCTCCCAGCATGTCTAGATTTCAGGAGCCATTGAGCAGGCTTTCTCTTGAAGAAGGGCTGTTCACGTGGGTTTTGTATGCTGGAGGCCCAGATATGAGTGGGACATCTTCATTGCTCCCAGCATGTCTAGATCTCAGGAGCCATTGAACAGGCTTTCTCTTGAAGAAGGGCTGTTCTGGGAGGAGCAGAGGGGATTATTAACAAAACAAAAGCCTAGGAGGGAAGGGCCAAAGGGCCCTGTAAGAAGCCTCACCTTAAAAAATTCTAAAAAGCAAAAATTAAAAAAAAAGACAGACAGACAGACAGAGAGAGAGAGAGAGTGAGAGGTAGAGAGAGACAAAGATTGATTCAGACAGGAGATATGAAAGGGGTTTTCCTACCACGTGGGTTTTGTATGCTGGAGGCCCAGTTAGGAGTGGGACATCTTCATTTCTCCCAGCATGTCTAGATCTCAGGAGCCATTGAGCAGGCTTTCTCTTGAAGAAGGGCTGTTCACGTGGGTTTTGTATGCTGGAGGCCCAGTTAGGAGTGGGACATCTTCATTTCTCCCAGCATGTCTAGATCTCAGGAGCCATTGAGCAGGCTTTCTCTTGAAGAAGGGCTGTTCACGTGTGTTTTGTATGCTAGAGGCCCAGTTAGGAGAGGGACATCTTCATTTTTCCCAGCATATCTAGATCTCAGGAGCCATTGAGCAGGCTTTCTCTTGAAGAACGGCTGTTCTGGTAGGAGCAGAGGGGATTATTAACAAAACAAAGGCCTAGGAGGGAGGGGCCAAAGGGCCCTGTAAGAAGTCTCACCTTAAAAAATTCTAAAAAGCAAAAATTAAAAAAAAAGACAGACAGACAGACAGAGAGAGAGAGAGAGAGAGTGAGAGGTAGAGAGAGACAAAGATTGATTCAGAGACAGGAGATATGAAAGGGTTTTTCCTACCACGTGGGTTTGTATGCTGGAGGCCCAGTTAGGAGTGGAACATCTTCATTTCTCCCAGCATGTCTAGATCTCAGGAGCCATTGAGCAGGCTTTCTCTTGAAGAAGGGCTGTTCACGTGGGTTTTGTATGCTGGAGGCCCAGTTAGCAGTGGGACATCTTCATTTCTCCCAGCATGTCTAGATCTCAGGAGCCATTGAGCAGGCTTTCTCTTGAAGAAGGGCTGTTCACGTGGGTTTTGTATGCTGGAGGCCCAGTTAGGAGTGGGACATCTTCATTTCTCCCAGCGTGTCTAGATCTCAGGAGCCATTGAGCAGGCTTTCTCATGAAGAAGGGCTGTTCACGTGGGTTTTGTATGCTGGAGGCCCAGTTAGGAGTGGGACATCTTCATTGCTCCCAGCATGTCTAGATCTCAGGAGCCATTGAACAGGCTTTCTCTTGAAGAAGGGATGTTCTGGGAGGAGCAGAGGGGATTATTAAAACAAAGGCCTAGGGGGTAGGGGCCAATGGGCCCTGTTAGAAGCCTCACCTTAAAAAATTCTAAAAAGCAAAAATTAAAAAAAAGGCAGACAGACAGACAGAGAGAGAGAGAGAGTGAGAGGTAGAGAGAGACAAAGATTGATTCAGAGACAGTAGATATGAAAGGGGTTTTCCTACCACGTCGCTTTTGTATGCTGGAGGCCCAGTTAGGAGTGGAACACCTTCATTTCTCCCAGCATGTCTAGATCACAGGAGCCATTGAGCAGGCTTTCTCTTGAAGAAGGGCTGTTCACGTGGGTTTTGTATGCTGGAGGCCCAGTTATTAGTGGGACATCTTCATTTCTCCCAGCATGTCTAGATCTCAGGAGACATTGAGCAGGCTTTCTCTTGAAGAAGGGCTGTTCTGGGAGGAGCAGAGGGGATTATTAACAAAACAAGGGCCTAGGAGGGAGGGGCCAAAGGGCCCTGTAAGAAGCCTCACCTTAAAAAATTCTAAAAAGCAAAAATTAAAAAAAGACAGACAGACAGAGAGAGAGAGAGAGTGAGAGGTAGAGAGAGTCAAAGATTGATTCAGAGACAGGAGATATGAAAGGGGTTTTCCTACCACGTGGGTTTTGTATGCTGGAGGCCCAGTTAGGAGTGGGACATCTTCATTTCTCCCAGCATGTCTAGATCTCAGGAGCCATGGAGCAGGCTTTCTCTTGAAGAAGGGCTGTTCACGCGGGTTTTGTATGCTGGAGGCCCAGATAGGAGTGGGACATCTTCATTTCTCCCAGCATGTCTAGTTCTAAGGAGCCATTGAGCAGGCTTTCTCTTGAAGAAGGGCTGTTCTGGGAGGAGCAGAGGGGATTATTAACAAAACAAAGGCCTAGGAGGGAGGGGCCAAAGGGCCATGTAAGAAGCCTCACCTTAAAAAATTCTAATAAGCAAAAATTAAAAAAAAAGACAGACAGACAGACAGAGAGAGAGAGAGAGTGAGAGGTAGAGAGAGACAAAGATTGATTCAGAGACGGGAGATATGAAAGGGGTTTTCCTACCACGTGGGTTTTGTATGCTGGAGGCCCAGTTAGGAGTGGAACATCTTCATTTCTCCCAGCATGTCTAGATCTCAGGAGCCATTGAGCAGGCTTTCTCTTGAAGAAGGGCTGTTCACTTGGGTTTTGTATGCAGGAGGCCCAGTTAGGAGTGGGACATCTTCATTTCTCCCAGCATGTCTAGATCTCAGGAGCCATTGAGCAGGCTTTCTCTTGAAGAAGGGCTGTTCACGTGGGTTTTGTATGCTGGAGGCCCAGGTAGGAGTGGGACATCTTCATTTCTCCCAGCATGTCTAGATCTCAGGAGCCATTGAGCAGGCTTTCTCTTGAAGAAGGGCTGTTCACGTGGGTTTTGTATACTGGAGGCCCAGTTAGGAGTGGGACATCTTCATTTCTCCCAGCATGTCTAGATCTCAGGAGCCATTGAGCAGGCTTTCTCTTGAAGAAGGGCTGTTCACGTGGGTTTTGTATGCTGGAGGCCCAGTTAGGAGTGGGACATCTTCATTTCTCCCAGCATGTCTAGATCTCAGGAGCCATTGAGCAGGCTTTCTCTTGAAGAAGGGATGTTCTGGGAGGAGCAGAGGGGATTATTAACAAAACAAAGGCCTAGGGGGGAGGGGCCAAAGGGCCCTGTTAGAAGCCTCACCTTAAAAAATTCTAAAAAGCCAAAATTAAAAAAAAGGCAGACAGACAGACAGAGAGAGAGAGAGAGTGAGAGGTAGAGAGAGACAAAGATTGATTCAGAGACAGTAGATATGAAAGGGGTTTTCCTACCACGTGGGTTTTGTATGCTGGAGGCCCAGTTAGGAGTGGGACATCTTCATTTCTCCCAGCATGTCTAGATCTCAGGAGCCATTGAGCAGGCTTTCTCTTGAAGAAGGGCTGTTCACGTGGGTTTTGTATGCTGGAGGCCCATTTAGGAGTGGGACATCTTCATTTCTCCCAGCATGTCTAGATCTCAGGAGCCATTGAGCAGGCTTTCTCTTGAAGAAGGGCTGTTCACGTGGGTTTTGTATGCTGGAGGCCCAGTTAGGAGTGGGACATCTTCATTCCTCCCAGCATGTCTAGATCTCAGGAGCCATTGAGCAGGCTTTCTCTTGAAGAAGGGCTGTTCACGTGGGTTTTGTATGCTGGAGGCCCAGTTAGGAGTGGGACATCTTCATTTCTCCCAGCAGGTCTAGATCTCAGGAGCCATTGAGCAGGCTTTCTCTTGAAGAAGGGCTGTTCACGTGGGTTTTGTATGCTGGAGGCCCAGTTAGGAGTGGGACATCTTCATTTCTCCCAGCATGTCTAGATCTCAGGAGCCATTGAGCAGGCTTTCTCTTGAAGAAGGGCTGTTCACGTGGGTTTTGTATGCTGGAGGCCCAGTTAGGAGTGGGACATCTTCATTTCTCCCAGCATGTCTAGATCTCAGGAGCCATTGAGCAGGCTTTCTCTTGAAGAAGGGCTGTTCACGTGGGTTTTGTATGCTGGAGGCCCAGTTAGGAGTGGGACATCTTCATTTCTCCCAGCATGTCTAGATCTCAGGAGCCATTGAGCAGGCTTTCTCTTGAAGAAGGGCTGTTCACGTGGGTTTTGTATGCTGGAGGCCCAGTTATTAGTGGGACATCTTCATTTCTCCCAGCATGTCTAGATCTCAGGAGACATTGAGCAGGCTTTCTCTTGAAGAAGGGCTGTTCTGGGAGGAGCAGAGGGGATTATTAACAAAACAAGGGCCTAGGAGGGAGGGGCCAAAGGGCCCTGTAAGAAGCCTCACCTTAAAAAATTCTAAAAAGCAAAAATTAAAAAAAGACAGACAGACAGAGAGAGAGAGAGAGTGAGAGGTAGAGAGAGTCAAAGATTGATTCAGAGACAGGAGATATGAAAGGGGTTTTCCTACCACGTGGGTTTTGTATGCTGGAGGCCCAGTTAGGAGTGGGACATCTTCATTTCTCCCAGCATGTCTAGATCTCAGGAGCCATGGAGCAGGCTTTCTCTTGAAGAAGGGCTGTTCACGCGGGTTTTGTATGCTGGAGGCCCAGATAGGAGTGGGACATCTTCATTTCTCCCAGCATGTCTAGTTCTAAGGAGCCATTGAGCAGGCTTTCTCTTGAAGAAGGGCTGTTCTGGGAGGAGCAGAGGGGATTATTAACAAAACAAAGGCCTAGGAGGGAGGGGCCAAAGGGCCATGTAAGAAGCCTCACCTTAAAAAATTCTAATAAGCAAAAATTAAAAAAAAAGACAGACAGACAGACAGAGAGAGAGAGAGAGTGAGAGGTAGAGAGAGACAAAGATTGATTCAGAGACGGGAGATATGAAAGGGGTTTTCCTACCACGTGGGTTTTGTATGCTGGAGGCCCAGTTAGGAGTGGAACATCTTCATTTCTCCCAGCATGTCTAGATCTCAGGAGCCATTGAGCAGGCTTTCTCTTGAAGAAGGGCTGTTCACTTGGGTTTTGTATGCAGGAGGCCCAGTTAGGAGTGGGACATCTTCATTTCTCCCAGCATGTCTAGATCTCAGGAGCCATTGAGCAGGCTTTCTCTTGAAGAAGGGCTGTTCACGTGGGTTTTGTATGCTGGAGGCCCAGGTAGGAGTGGGACATCTTCATTTCTCCCAGCATGTCTAGATCTCAGGAGCCATTGAGCAGGCTTTCTCTTGAAGAAGGGCTGTTCACGTGGGTTTTGTATACTGGAGGCCCAGTTAGGAGTGGGACATCTTCATTTCTCCCAGCATGTCTAGATCTCAGGAGCCATTGAGCAGGCTTTCTCTTGAAGAAGGGCTGTTCACGTGGGTTTTGTATGCTGGAGGCCCAGTTAGGAGTGGGACATCTTCATTTCTCCCAGCATGTCTAGATCTCAGGAGCCATTGAGCAGGCTTTCTCTTGAAGAAGGGATGTTCTGGGAGGAGCAGAGGGGATTATTAACAAAACAAAGGCCTAGGGGGGAGGGGCCAAAGGGCCCTGTTAGAAGCCTCACCTTAAAAAATTCTAAAAAGCCAAAATTAAAAAAAAGGCAGACAGACAGACAGAGAGAGAGAGAGAGTGAGAGGTAGAGAGAGACAAAGATTGATTCAGAGACAGTAGATATGAAAGGGGTTTTCCTACCACGTGGGTTTTGTATGCTGGAGGCCCAGTTAGGAGTGGGACATCTTCATTTCTCCCAGCATGTCTAGATCTCAGGAGCCATTGAGCAGGCTTTCTCTTGAAGAAGGGCTGTTCACGTGGGTTTTGTATGCTGGAGGCCCATTTAGGAGTGGGACATCTTCATTTCTCCCAGCATGTCTAGATCTCAGGAGCCATTGAGCAGGCTTTCTCTTGAAGAAGGGCTGTTCACGTGGGTTTTGTATGCTGGAGGCCCAGTTAGGAGTGGGACATCTTCATTCCTCCCAGCATGTCTAGATCTCAGGAGCCATTGAGCAGGCTTTCTCTTGAAGAAGGGCTGTTCACGTGGGTTTTGTATGCTGGAGGCCCAGTTAGGAGTGGGACATCTTCATTTCTCCCAGCAGGTCTAGATCTCAGGAGCCATTGAGCAGGCTTTCTCTTGAAGAAGGGCTGTTCACGTGGGTTTTGTATGCTGGAGGCCCAGTTAGGAGTGGGACATCTTCATTTCTCCCAGCATGTCTAGATCTCAGGAGCCATTGAGCAGGCTTTCTCTTGAAGAAGGGCTGTTCACGTGGGTTTTGTATGCTGGAGGCCCAGTTAGGAGTGGGACATCTTCATTTCTCCCAGCATGTCTAGATCTCAGGAGCCATTGAGCAGGCTTTCTCTTGAAGAAGGGCTGTTCACGTGGGTTTTGTATGCTGGAGGCCCAGTTAGGAGTGGGACATCTTCATTTCTCCCAGCATGTCTAGATCTCAGGAGCCATTGAGCAGGCTTTCTCTTGAAGAAGGGCTGTTCACGTGGGTTTTGTATGCTGGAGGCCCAGTTATTAGTGGGACATCTTCATTTCTCCCAGCATGTCTAGATCTCAGGAGACATTGAGCAGGCTTTCTCTTGAAGAAGGGCTGTTCTGGGAGGAGCAGAGGGGATTATTAACAAAACAAGGGCCTAGGAGGGAGGGGCCAAAGGGCCCTGTAAGAAGCCTCACCTTAAAAAATTCTAAAAAGCAAAAATTTAAAAAAAGACAGACAGACAGAGAGAGAGAGAGAGTGAGAGGTAGAGAGAGTCAAAGATTGATTCAGAGACAGGAGATATGAAAGGGGTTTTCCTACCACGTGGGTTTTGTATGCTGGAGGCCCAGTTAGGAGTGGGACATCTTCATTTCTCCCAGCATGTCTAGATCTCAGGAGCCATTGAGCAGGCTTTCTCTTGAAGAAGGGCTGTTCACGCGGGTTTTGTATGCTGGAGGCCCAGATAGGAGTGGGACATCTTCATTTCTCCCAGCATGTCTAGTTCTCAGGAGCCATTGAGCAGGCTTTCTCTTGAAGAAGGGCTGTTCTGGGAGGAGCAGAGGGGATTATTAACAAAACAAAGGCCTAGGAGGGAGGGGCCAAAGGGCCATGTAAGAAGCCTCACCTTAAAAAATTCTAATAAGCAAAAATTAAAAAAAAAGACAGACAGAGAGACAGAGAGAGAGAGAGAGTGAGAGGTAGAGAGAGACAAAGATTGATTCAGAGACGGGAGATATGAAAGGGGTTTTCCTACCACGTGGGTTTTGTATGCTGGAGGCCCAGTTAGGAGTGGAACATCTTCATTTCTCCCAGCATGTCTAGATCTCAGGAGCCATTGAGCAGGCTTTCTCTTGAAGAAGGGCTGTTCACTTGGGTTTTGTATGCAGGAGGCCCAGTTAGGAGTGGGACATCTTCATTTCTCCCAGCATGTCTGGATCTCAGGAGCCATTGAGCAGGCTTTCTCTTGAAGAAGTGCTGTTCTGGGAGGAGCAGAGGGGATTATTAACAAAACAAAGGCCTAGGAGGGAGGGGCCAAAGGGCCCTGTAATAAGCCTCACCTTAAAAAATTCTAAAAAGCAAAAATTAAAAAAAAGACAGACAGACAGACAGAGCGAGAGAGTGAGAGGTAGAGAGAGACAATGATTGATTCAGAGACAAGAGATATGAAAGGGGTTTTCCTACCACGTGGGTTTTGTATGCTGGGAGCCCAGTTAGGAGTGGGACATCTTCATTTCTCCCAGCATGTCTAGATATCAGGAGCCATTGAGCAGGCTTTCTCTTGAAGAAGGGCTGTTCACGTGGGTTTTGTATGCTGGAGGCCCAGTTAGGAGTGGGACATCTTCATTTCTCCCAGCATGTCTAGATCTCAGGAGCCATTGAGCAGGCTTTCTCTTGAAGAAGGGCTGTTCACGTGGGTTTTGTATGCTGGAGGCCCAGGTAGGAGTGGGACATCTTCATTTCTCCCAGCATGTCTAGATCTCAGGAGCCATTGAGCAGGCTTTCTCTTGAAGAAGGGCTGTTCACGTGGGTTTTGTATACTGGAGGCCCAGTTAGGAGTGGGACATCTTCATTTCTCCCAGCATGTCTAGATCTCAGGAGCCATTGAGCAGGCTTTCTCTTGAAGAAGGGCTGTTCACGTGGGTTTTGTGTGCTGGAGGCCCAGTTAGGAGTGGGACATCTTCATTTCTCCCAGCATGTCTAGATCTCAGGAGCCATTGAGCAGGCTTTCTCTTGAAGAAGGGATGTTCTGGGAGGAGCAGAGGGGATTATTAACAAAACAAAGGCCTAGGGGGGAGGGGCCAAAGGGCCCTGTTAGAAGCCTCACCTTAAAAAATTCTAAAAAGCCAAAATTAAAAAAAAGGCAGACAGACAGACAGAGAGAGAGAGAGAGTGAGAGGTAGAGAGAGACAAAGATTGATTCAGAGACAGTAGATATGAAAGGGGTTTTCCTACCACGTGGGTTTTGTATGCTGGAGGCCCAGTTATGAGTGGGAAATCTTCATTTCTCCCAGCATGTCTAGATCTCAGGAGCCATTGAGCAGGCTTTCTCTTGAAGAAGGGCTGTTCACGTGGGTTTTGTATGCTGGAGGCCCAGTTAGGAGTGGGACATCTTCATTTCTCCCAGCATGTCTAGATCTCAGGAGCCATTGAGGAGGCTTTCTCTTGAAGAAGGGCTGTTCACGTGGGTTTTGTATGCTGGAGGCCCAGTTAGGAGTGGGACATCTTCATTCCTCCCAGCATGTCTAGATCTCAGGAGCCATTGAGCAGGCTTTCTCTTGAAGAAGGGCTGTTCACGTGGGTTTTGTATGCTGGAGGCCCAGTTAGGAGTGGGACATCTTCATTTCTCCCAGCAGGTCTAGATCTCAGGAGCCATTGAGCAGGCTTTCTCTTGAAGAAGGGCTGTTCACGTGGGTTTTGTATGCTGGAGGCCCAGTTAGGAGTGGGACATCTTCATTTCTCCCAGCATGTCTAGATCTCAGGAGCCATTGAGCAGGCTTTCTCTTGAAGAAGGGCTGTTCACGTGGGTTTTGTATGCTGGAGGCCCAGTTAGGAGTGGGACATCTTCATTTCTCCCAGCATGTCTAGATCTCAGGAGCCATTGAGCAGGCTTTCTCTTGAAGAAGGGCTGTTCACGTGGGTTTTGTATGCTGGAGGCCCAGTTAGGAGTGGGACATCTTCATTTCTCCCAGCATGTCTAGATCTCAGGAGCCATTGAGCAGGCTTTCTCTTGAAGAAGGGCTGTTCACGTGGGTTTTGTATGCTGGAGGCCCAGTTAGGAGTGGGACATCTTCATTTCTCCCAGCATGTCTAGATCTCAGGAGACATTGAGCAGGCTTTCTCTTGAAGAAGGGCTGTTCTGGGAGGAGCAGAGGGGATTATTAACAAAACAAGGGCCTAGGAGGGAGGGGCCAAAGGGCCCTGTAAGAAGCCTCACCTTAAAAAATTCTAAAAAGCAAAAATTTAAAAAAAGACAGACAGACAGAGAGAGAGAGAGAGTGAGAGGTAGAGAGAGTCAAAGATTGATTCAGAGACAGGAGATATGAAAGGGGTTTTCCTACCACGTGGGTTTTGTATGCTTGAGGCCCAGTTAGGAGTGGGACATCTTCATTTCTCCCAGCATGTCTAGATCTCAGGAGCCATTGAGCAGGCTTTCTCTTGAAGAAGGGCTGTTCACGCGGGTTTTGTATGCTGGAGGCCCAGATAGGAGTGGGACATCTTCATTTCTCCCAGCATGTCTAGATCTCAGGAGCCATTGAGCAGGCTTTCTCTTGAAGAAGGGCTGTTCTGGGAGGAGCAGAGGGGATTATTAACAAAACAAAGGCCTAGGAGGGAGGGGCCAAAGGGCCATGTAAGAAGCCTCACCTTAAAAAATTCTAATAAGCAAAAATTAAAAAAAAAGAGAGACAGACAGACAGAGAGAGAGAGAGAGAGTGAGAGGTAGAGAGAGACAAAGATTGATTCAGAGACGGGCGATATGAAAGGGGTTTTCCTACCACGTGGGTTTTGTATGCTGGAGGCCCAGTTAGGAGTGGAACATCTTCATTTCTCCCAGCATGTCTAGTTCTCAGGAGCCATTGAGCAGGCTTTCTCTTGAAGAAGGGCTGTTCACTTGGGTTTTGTATGCAGGAGGCCCAGTTAGGAGTGGGACATCTTCATTTCTCCCAGCATGTCTGGATCTCAGGAGCCATTGAGCAGGCTTTCTCTTGAAGAAGTGCTGTTCTGGGAGGAGCAGAGGGGATTATTAACAAAACAAAGGCCTAGGAGGGAGGGGCCAAAGGGCCCTGTAATAAGCCTCACCTTAAAAAATTCTAAAAAGCAAAAATTAAAAAAAAGACAGACAGACAGACAGAGAGAGCGAGAGAGTGAGAGGTAGAGAGAGACAAAGATTGATTCAGAGACGGGAGATATGAAAGGGGTTTTCCTACCACGTGGGTTTTGTATGCTTGAAGCCCAGTTAGGAGTGGGACATCTTCATTTCTCCCAGCATGTCTAGATCTCAGGAGCCATTGAGCAGGCTTTCTCTTGAAGAAGGGCTGTTCACGTGGGTTTTGTATGCTGGAGGCCCAGTTAGGAGTGGGCCATCTTCATTTCTCCCAGCATGTCTAGATCTCAGGAGCCATTGAGCAGGCTTTCTCTTGAAGAAGGGCTGTTCACGTGTGTTTTGTATGCTGGAGGCCCAGTTAGGAGTGGGACATCTTCATTTTTCCCAGCATGTCTAGATCTCAGGAGCCATTGAGCAGGCTTTCTCTTGAAGAACGGCTGTTCTGGTAGGAGCAGAGGGGATTATTAACAAAACAAAGGCCTAGGAGGGAGGGGCCAAAGGGCCCTGTAAGAAGCCTCACCTTAAAAAATTCTAAAAAGCAAAAATTAAAAAAAAAGACAGACAGACAGACAGAGAGAGAGAGAGAGTGAGAGGTAGAGAGAGACAAAGATTGATTCAGAGACAGGAGATATGAAAGGGGTTTTCCTACCACGTGGGTTTGTATGCTGGAGGCCCAGTTAAGAGTGGAAAATCTTCATTTCTCCCAGCATGTCTAGATCTCAGGAGCCATTGAGCAGGCTTTCTCTTGAAGAAGGGCTGTTCACGTGGGTTTTGTATGCTGGAGGCCCAGATATGAGTGGGACATCTTCATTGCTCCCAGCATGTCTAGATCTCAGGAGCCATTGAACAGGCTTTCTCTTGAAGAAGGGCTGTTCTGGGAGGAGCAGAGGGGATTATTAACAAAACAAAAGCCTAGGAGGGAGGGGCCAAAGGGCCCTGTAAGAAGCCTCACCTTAAAAAATTCTAAAAAGCAAAAATTAAAAAAAAAGACAGACAGACAGACAGAGAGAGAGAGAGAGTGAGAGGTAGAGAGAATCAAAGATTGATTCAGACAGGAGATATGAAAGGGGTTTTCCTACCACGTGGGTTTTGTATGCTGGAGGCCCAGTTAGGAGTGGGACATCTTCATTTCTCCCAGCATGTCTAGATCTCAGGAGCCATTGAGCAGGCTTTCTCTTGAAGAAGGGCTGTTCACGTGGGTTTTGTATGCTGGAGGCCCAGTTAGGAGTGGGACATCTTCATTTCTCCCAGCATGTCTAGATCTCAAGAGCCATTGAGCAGGCTTTCTCTTGAAGAAGGGCTGTTCACGTGTGTTTTGTATGCTGGAGGCCCAGTTAGGAGAGGGACATCTTCATTTTTCCCAGCATATCTAGATCTCAGGAGCCATTGAGCAGGCTTTCTCTTGAAGAACGGCTGTTCTGGTAGGAGCAGAGGGGATTATTAACAAAACAAAGGCCTAGGAGGGAGGGGCCAAAGGGCCCTGTAAGAAGTCTCACCTTAAAAAATTCTAAAAAGCAAAAATTAAAAAAAAAGACAGACAGACAGAGAGAGAGAGAGAGAGTGAGAGGTAGAGAGAGACAAAGATTGATTCAGAGACAGGAGATATGAAAGGGTTTTTCCTACCACGTGGGTTTGTATGCTGGAGGCCCAGTTAGGAGTGGAACATCTTCATTTCTCCCAGCATGTCTAGATCTCAGGAGCCATTGAGCAGGCTTTCTCTTGAAGAAGGGCTGTTCACGTGGGTTTTGTATGCTGGAGGCCCAGTTAGGAGTGGGACATCTTCATTTCTCCCAGCATGTCTAGATCTCAGGAGCCATTGAGCAGGCTTTCTCTTGAAGAAGGGCTGTTCACGTGGGTTTTGTATGCTGGAGGCCCAGTTAGGAGTGGGACATCTTCATTTCTCCCAGCGTGTCTAGATCTCAGGAGCCATTGAGCAGGCTTTCTCTTGAAGAAGGGCTGTTCACGTGGGTTTTGTATGCTGGAGGCCCAGTTAGGAGTGGGACATCTTCATTTCTCCCAGCATGTCTAGATCTCAGGAGCCATTGAGCAGGCTTTCTCTTGAAGAAGGGCTGTTCACGTGGGTTTTGTATGCTGGAGGCCCAGGTAGGAGTGGGACATCTTCATTTCTCCCAGCATGTCTAGATCTCAGGAGCCATTGAGCAGGCTTTCTCTTGAAGAAGGGCTGTTCACGTGGGTTTTGTATACTGGAGGCCCAGTTAGGAGTGGGACATCTTCATTTCTCCCAGCATGTCTAGATCTCAGGAGCCATTGAGCAGGCTTTCTCTTGAAGAAGGGCTGTTCACGTGGGTTTTGTGTGCTGGAGGCCCAGTTAGGAGTGGGACATCTTCATTTCTCCCAGCATGTCTAGATCTCAGGAGCCATTGAGCAGGCTTTCTCTTGAAGAAGGGATGTTCTGGGAGGAGCAGAGGGGATTATTAACAAAACAAAGGCCTAGGGGGGAAGGGCCAAAGGGCCCTGTTAGAAGCCTCACCTTAAAGAATTCTAAAAAGCCAAAATTAAAAAAAAGGCAGACAGACAGACAGAGAGAGAGAGAGAGTGAGAGGTAGAGAGAGACAAAGATTGATTCAGAGACAGTAGATATGAAAGGGGTTTTCCTACCACGTGGGTTTTGTATGCTGGAGGCCCAGTTAGGAGTGGGAAATCTTCATTTCTCCCAGCATGTCTAGATCTCAGGAGCCATTGAGCAGGCTTTCTCTTGAAGAAGGGCTGTTCACGTGGGTTTTGTATGCTGGAGGCCCAGTTAGGAGTGGGACATCTTCATTTCTCCCAGCATGTCTAGATCTCAGGAGCCATTGAGCAGGCTTTCTCTTGAAGAAGGGCTGTTCACGTGGGTTTTGTATGCTGGAGGCCCAGTTAGGAGTGGGACATCTTCATTCCTCCCAGCATGTCTAGATCTCAGGAGCCATTGAGCAGGCTTTCTCTTGAAGAAGGGCTGTTCACGTGGGTTTTGTATGCTGGAGGCCCAGTTAGGAGTGGGACATCTTCATTTCTCCCAGGAGGTCTAGATCTCAGGAGCCATTGAGCAGGCTTTCTCTTGAAGAAGGGCTGTTCACGTGGGTTTTGTATGCTGGAGGCCCAGTTAGGAGTGGGACATCTTCATTTCTCCCAGCATGTCTAGATCTCAGGAGCCATTGAGCAGGCTTTCTCTTGAAGAAGGGCTGTTCACGTGGGTTTTGTATGCTGGAGGCCCAGTTAGGAGTGGGACATCTTCATTTCTCCCAGCATGTCTAGATCTCAGGAGCCATTGAGCAGGCTTTCTCTTGAAGAAGGGCTGTTCACGTGGGTTTTGTATGCTGGAGGCCCAGTTAGGAGTGGGACATCTTCATTTCTCCCAGCATGTCTAGATCTCAGGAGCCATTGAGCAGGCTTTCTCTTGAAGAAGGGCTGTTCACGTGGGTTTTGTATGCTGGAGGCCCAGTTAGGAGTGGGACATCTTCATTTCTCCCAGCATGTCTAGATCTCAGGAGACATTGAGCAGGCTTTCTCTTGAAGAAGGGCTGTTCTGGGAGGAGCAGAGGGGATTATTAACAAAACAAGGGCCTAGGAGGGAGGGGCCAAAGGGCCCTGTAAGAAGCCTCACCTTAAAAAATTCTAAAAAGCAAAAATTTAAAAAAAGACAGACAGACAGAGAGAGAGAGAGAGTGAGAGGTAGAGAGAGTCAAAGATTGATTCAGAGACAGGAGATATGAAAGGGGTTTTCCTACCACGTGGGTTTTGTATGCTTGAGGCCCAGTTAGGAGTGGGACATCTTCATTTCTCCCAGCATGTCTAGATCTCAGGAGCCATTGAGCAGGCTTTCTCTTGAAGAAGGGCTGTTCACGCGGGTTTTGTATGCTGGAGGCCCAGATAGGAGTGGGACATCTTCATTTCTCCCAGCATGTCTAGATCTCAGGAGCCATTGAGCAGGCTTTCTCTTGAAGAAGGGCTGTTCTGGGAGGAGCAGAGGGGATTATTAACAAAACAAAGGCCTAGGAGGGAGGGGCCAAAGGGCCATGTAAGAAGCCTCACCTTAAAAAATTCTAATAAGCAAAAATTAAAAAAAAAGAGAGACAGACAGACAGAGAGAGAGAGAGAGAGTGAGAGGTAGAGAGAGACAAAGATTGATTCAGAGACGGGCGATATGAAAGGGGTTTTCCTACCACGTGGGTTTTGTATGCTGGAGGCCCAGTTAGGAGTGGAACATCTTCATTTCTCCCAGCATGTCTAGTTCTCAGGAGCCATTGAGCAGGCTTTCTCTTGAAGAAGGGCTGTTCACTTGGGTTTTGTATGCAGGAGGCCCAGTTAGGAGTGGGACATCTTCATTTCTCCCAGCATGTCTGGATCTCAGGAGCCATTGAGCAGGCTTTCTCTTGAAGAAGTGCTGTTCTGGGAGGAGCAGAGGGGATTATTAACAAAACAAAGGCCTAGGAGGGAGGGGCCAAAGGGCCCTGTAATAAGCCTCACCTTAAAAAATTCTAAAAAGCAAAAATTAAAAAAAAGACAGACAGACAGACAGAGAGAGCGAGAGAGTGAGAGGTAGAGAGAGACAAAGATTGATTCAGAGACGGGAGATATGAAAGGGGTTTTCCTACCACGTGGGTTTTGTATGCTTGAAGCCCAGTTAGGAGTGGGACATCTTCATTTCTCCCAGCATGTCTAGATCTCAGGAGCCATTGAGCAGGCTTTCTCTTGAAGAAGGGCTGTTCACGTGGGTTTTGTATGCTGGAGGCCCAGTTAGGAGTGGGCCATCTTCATTTCTCCCAGCATGTCTAGATCTCAGGAGCCATTGAGCAGGCTTTCTCTTGAAGAAGGGCTGTTCACGTGTGTTTTGTATGCTGGAGGCCCAGTTAGGAGTGGGACATCTTCATTTTTCCCAGCATGTCTAGATCTCAGGAGCCATTGAGCAGGCTTTCTCTTGAAGAACGGCTGTTCTGGTAGGAGCAGAGGGGATTATTAACAAAACAAAGGCCTAGGAGGGAGGGGCCAAAGGGCCCTGTAAGAAGCCTCACCTTAAAAAATTCTAAAAAGCAAAAATTAAAAAAAAAGACAGACAGACAGACAGAGAGAGAGAGAGAGTGAGAGGTAGAGAGAGACAAAGATTGATTCAGAGACAGGAGATATGAAAGGGGTTTTCCTACCACGTGGGTTTGTATGCTGGAGGCCCAGTTAAGAGTGGAAAATCTTCATTTCTCCCAGCATGTCTAGATCTCAGGAGCCATTGAGCAGGCTTTCTCTTGAAGAAGGGCTGTTCACGTGGGTTTTGTATGCTGGAGGCCCAGATATGAGTGGGACATCTTCATTGCTCCCAGCATGTCTAGATCTCAGGAGCCATTGAACAGGCTTTCTCTTGAAGAAGGGCTGTTCTGGGAGGAGCAGAGGGGATTATTAACAAAACAAAAGCCTAGGAGGGAGGGGCCAAAGGGCCCTGTAAGAAGCCTCACCTTAAAAAATTCTAAAAAGCAAAAATTAAAAAAAAAGACAGACAGACAGACAGAGAGAGAGAGAGAGTGAGAGGTAGAGAGAATCAAAGATTGATTCAGACAGGAGATATGAAAGGGGTTTTCCTACCACGTGGGTTTTGTATGCTGGAGGCCCAGTTAGGAGTGGGACATCTTCATTTCTCCCAGCATGTCTAGATCTCAGGAGCCATTGAGCAGGATTTCTCTTGAAGAAGGGCTGTTCACGTGGGTTTTGTATGCTGGAGGCCCAGTTAGGAGTGGGACATCTTCATTTCTCCCAGCATGTCTAGATCTCAAGAGCCATTGAGCAGGCTTTCTCTTGAAGAAGGGCTGTTCACGTGTGTTTTGTATGCTGGAGGCCCAGTTAGGAGAGGGACATCTTCATTTTTCCCAGCATATCTAGATCTCAGGAGCCATTGAGCAGGCTTTCTCTTGAAGAACGGCTGTTCTGGTAGGAGCAGAGGGGATTATTAACAAAACAAAGGCCTAGGAGGGAGGGGCCAAAGGGCCCTGTAAGAAGTCTCACCTTAAAAAATTCTATAAAGCAAAAATTAAAAAAAAAGACAGACAGACAGAGAGAGAGAGAGAGAGTGAGAGGTAGAGAGAGACAAAGATTGATTCAGAGACAGGAGATATGAAAGGGTTTTTCCTACCACGTGGGTTTGTATGCTGGAGGCCCAGTTAGGAGTGGAACATCTTCATTTCTCCCAGCATGTCTAGATCTCAGGAGCCATTGAGCAGGCTTTCTCTTGAAGAAGGGCTGTTCACGTGGGTTTTGTATGCTGGAGGCCCAGTTAGGAGTGGGACATCTTCATTTCTCCCAGCATGTCTAGATCTCAGGAGCCATTGAGCAGGCTTTCTCTTGAAGAAGGGCTGTTCACGTGGGTTTTGTATGCTGGAGGCCCAGTTAGGAGTGGGACATCTTCATTTCTCCCAGCGTGTCTAGATCTCAGAAGCCATTGAGCAGGCTTTCTCTTGAAGAAGGGCTGTTCACGTGGGTTTTGTATGCTGGAGGCCCAGTTAGGAGTGGGACATCTTCATTGATCCCAGCATGTCTAGATCTCAGGAGCCATTGAACAGGCTTTCTCTTGAAGAAGGGCTGTTCTCGGAGGAGCAGAGGGGATTATTAACAAAACAAAAGCCTAGGAGGGAGGGGCCAAAGGGCCCTGTAAGAAGCCTCACCTTAAAAAATTCTAAAAAGCAAAAATTAAAAAAAAAGACAGACAGACAGACAGAGAGAGAGAGAGAGTGAGAGGTAGAGAGAGACAAAGATTGATTCAGACAGGAGATATGAAAGGGGTTTTCCTACCACGTGGGTTTTGTATGCTGGAGGCCCAGTTAGGAGTGGGACATCTTCATTTCTCCCAGCATGTCTAGATCTCAGGAGCCATTGAGCAGGCTTTCTCTTGAAGAAGGGCTGTTCACGTGGGTTTTGTATGCTGGAGGCCCAGTTAGGAGTGGGACATCTTCATTTCTCCCAGCATGTCTAGATCTCAGGAGCCATTGAGCAGGCTTTCTCTTGAAGAAGGGCTGTTCACGTGTGTTTTGTATCCTGGAGGCCCAGTTAGGAGTGGGACATCTTCATTCCTCCCAGCATGTCTAGATCTCAGGAGCCATTGAGCAGGCTTTCTCTTGAAGAAGGGCTGTTCACGTGGGTTTTGTATGCTGGAGGCCCAGTTAGGAGTGGGACATCTTCATTTCTCCCAGCATGTCTAGATCTCAGGAGCCATTGAGCAGGCTTTCTCTTGAAGAAGGGCTGTTCACGTGGGTTTTGTATGCTGGAGGTCCAGTTAGGAGTGGGACATCTTCATTTCTCCCAGCATGTCTAGATCTCAGGAGCCATTGAGCAGGCTTTCTCTCGAAGAAGGGCTGTTCACGTGGGTTTTGTATGCTGGAGGCCCAGTTATTAGTGGGACATCTTCATTTCTCCCAGCATGTCTAGATCTCAGGAGCCATTGAGCAGGCTTTCTCTTGAAGAAGGGCTGTTCACGTGGGTTTTGTATGCTGGAGGCCCAGTTAGGAGTGGGACATCTTCATTTCTCCCAGCATGTCTAGATCTCAGGAGACATTGAGCAGGCTTTCTCTTGAAGAAGGGCTGTTCTGGGAGGAGCAGAGGGGATTATTAACAAAACAAGGGCCTAGGAGGGAGGGGCCAAAGGGCCCTGTAAGAAGCCTCACCTTAAAAAATTCTAAAAAGAAAAAATTAAAAAAAGACAGACAGACAGAGAGAGAGAGAGAGTGAGAGGTAGAGAGAGTCAAAGATTGATTCAGAGACAGGAGATATGAAAGGGGTTTTCCTACCACGTGGGTTTTGTATGCTGGAGGCCCAGTTAGGAGTGGGACATCTTCATTTCTCCCAGCATGTCTAGATCTCAGGAGCCATTGAGCAGGCTTTCTCTTGAAGAAGGGCTGTTCACGCGGGTTTTGTATGCTGGAGGCCCAGATAGGAGTGGGACATCTTCATTTCTCCCAGCATGTCTAGATCTCAGGAGCCATTGAGCAGGCTTTCTCTTGAAGAAGGGCTGTTCTGGGAGGAGCAGAGGGGATTATTAACAAAACAAAGGCCTAGGAGGGAGGGGCCAAAGGGCCATGTAAGAAGCCTCACCTTAAAAAATTCTAATAAGCAAAAATTAAAAAAAAAAGACAGACAGACAGACAGAGAGAGAGAGAGAGTGAGAGGTAGAGAGAGACAAAGATTGATTCAGAGACGGGAGATATGAAAGGGGTTTTCCTACCACGTGGGTTTTGTATGATGGAGGCCCAGTTAGGAGTGGAACATCTTCATTTCTCCCAGCATGTCTAGATCTCAGGAGCCATTGAGCAGGCTTTCTCTTGAAGAAGGGCTGTTCACTTGGGTTTTGTATGCAGGAGGCCCAGTTAGGAGTGGGACATCTTCATTTCTCCCAGCATGTCTGGATCTCAGGAGCCATTGAGCAGGCTTTCTCTTGAAGAAGTGCTGTTCTGGGAGGAGCAGAGGGGATTATTAACAAAACAAAGGCCTAGGAGGGAGGGGCCAAAGGGCCCTGTAATAAGCCTCACCTTAAAAAATTCTAAAAAGCAAAAATTAAAAAAAAGACAGACAGACAGACAGAGCGAGAGAGTGAGAGGTAGAGAGAGACAATGATTGATTCAGAGACAAGAGATATGAAAGGGGTTTTCCTACCACGTGGGTTTTGTATGCTGGGAGCCCAGTTAGGAGTGGGACATCTTCATTTCTCCCAGCATGTCTAGATCTCAGGAGCCATTGAGCAGGCTTTCTCTTGAAGAAGGGCTGTTCACGTGGGTTTTGTATGCTGGAGGCCCAGTTAGGAGTGGGACATCTTCATTTCTCCCAGCATGTCTAGATCTCAGGAGCCATTGAGCAGGCTTTCTCTTGAAGAAGGGCTGTTCACGTGGGTTTTGTATGCTGGAGGCCCAGGTAGGAGTGGGACATCTTCATTTCTCCCAGCATGTCTAGATCTCAGGAGCCATTGAGCAGGCTTTCTCTTGAAGAAGGGCTGTTCACGTGGGTTTTGTATGCTGGAGGCCCAGTTAGGAGTGGGACATCTTCATTTCTCCCAGCATGTCTAGATCTCAGGAGCCATTGAGCAGGCTTTCTCTTGAAGAAGGGCTGTTCACGTGGGTTTTGTATGCTGGAGGCCCAGTTAGGAGTGGGACATCTTCATTTCTCCCAGCATGTCTAGATCTCAGGAGCCATTGAGCAGGCTTTCTCTTGAAGAAGGGCTGTTCACGTGGGTTTTGTATGCTGGAGGCCCAGTTAGGAGTGGGACATCTTCATTTCTCCCAGCGTGTCTAGATCTCAGGAGCCATTGAGCAGGCTTTCTCTTGAAGAAGGGCTGTTCACGTGGGTTTTGTATGCTGGAGGCCCAGTTAGGAGTGGGACATCTTCATTGATCCCAGCATGTCTAGATCTCAGGAGCCATTGAACAGGCTTTCTCTTGAAGAAGGGCTGTTCTCGGAGGAGCAGAGGGGATTATTAACAAAACAAAAGCCTAGGAGGGAGGGGCCAAAGGGCCCTGTAAGAAGCCTCACCTTAAAAAATTCTAAAAAGCAAAAATTAAAAAAAAAGACAGACAGA
The DNA here is from genome assembly GCA_026018925.1 of Tupaia tana. Taxonomy (NCBI): domain Eukaryota; kingdom Metazoa; phylum Chordata; class Mammalia; order Scandentia; family Tupaiidae; genus Tupaia; species Tupaia tana. Next base: position 128,978,957 of record JAKSZU010000003.1, read on the forward strand.
CAGACAGAGAGAGAGAGAGAGAGTGAGAGGTAGAGAGAGACAAAGATTGATTCAGACAGGAGATATGAAAGGGGTTTTCCTACAACGTGGGTTTTGTATGCTGGAGGCCCAGTTAGGAGTGGGACATCTTCATTTCTCCCAGCATGTCTAGATCTCAGGAGCCATTGAGCAGGCTTTCTCTTGAAGAAGGGCTGTTCACGTGGGTTTTGTATGCTGGAGGCCCAGTTAGGAGTGGGACATCTTCATTTCTCCCAGCATGTCTAGATCTCAGGAGCCATTGAGCAGGCTTTCTCTTGAAGAAGGGCTGTTCACGTGTGTTTTGTATCCTGGAGGCCCAGTTAGGAGTGGGACATCTTCATTCCTCCCAGCATGTCTAGATCTCAGGAGCCATTGAGCAGGCTTTCTCTTGAAGAAGGGCTGTTCACGTGGGTTTTGTATGCTGGAGGCCCAGTTAGGAGTGGGACATCTTCATTTCTCCCAGCATGTCTAGATCTCAGGAGCCATTGAGCAGGCTTTCTCTTGAAGAAGGGCTGTTCACGTGGGTTTTGTATGCTGGAGGTCCAGTTAGGAGTGGGACATCTTCATTTCTCCCAGCATGTCTAGATCTCAGGAGCCATTGAGCAGGCTTTCTCTCGAAGAAGGGCTGTTCACGTGGGTTTTGTATGCTGGAGGCCCAGTTATTAGTGGGACATCTTCATTTCTCCCAGCATGTCTAGATCTCAGGAGCCATTGAGCAGGCTTTCTCTTGAAGAAGGGCTGTTCACGTGGGTTTTGTATGCTGGAGGCCCAGTTAGGAGTGGGACATCTTCATTTCTCCCAGCATGTCTAGATCTCAGGAGACATTGAGCAGGCTTTCTCTTGAAGAAGGGCTGTTCTGGGAGGAGCAGAGGGGATTATTAACAAAACAAGGGCCTAGGAGGGAGGGGCCAAAGGGCCCTGTAAGAAGCCTCACCTTAAAAAATTCTAAAAAGAAAAAATTAAAAAAAGACAGACAGACAGAGAGAGAGAGAGAGTGAGAGGTAGAGAGAGTCAAAGATTGATTCAGAGACAGGAGATATGAAAGGGGTTTTCCTACCACGTGGGTTTTGTATGCTGGAGGCCCAGTTAGGAGTGGGACATCTTCATTTCTCCCAGCATGTCTAGATCTCAGGAGCCATTGAGCAGGCTTTCTCTTGAAGAAGGGCTGTTCACGCGGGTTTTGTATGCTGGAGGCCCAGATAGGAGTGGGACATCTTCATTTCTCCCAGCATGTCTAGATCTCAGGAGCCATTGAGCAGGCTTTCTCTTGAAGAAGGGCTGTTCTGGGAGGAGCAGAGGGGATTATTAACAAAACAAAGGCCTAGGAGGGAGGGGCCAAAGGGCCATGTAAGAAGCCTCACCTTAAAAAATTCTAATAAGCAAAAATTAAAAAAAAAAGACAGACAGACAGACAGAGAGAGAGAGAGAGTGAGAGGTAGAGAGAGACAAAGATTGATTCAGAGACGGGAGATATGAAAGGGGTTTTCCTACCACGTGGGTTTTGTATGATGGAGGCCCAGTTAGGAGTGGAACATCTTCATTTCTCCCAGCATGTCTAGATCTCAGGAGCCATTGAGCAGGCTTTCTCTTGAAGAAGGGCTGTTCACTTGGGTTTTGTATGCAGGAGGCCCAGTTAGGAGTGGGACATCTTCATTTCTCCCAGCATGTCTGGATCTCAGGAGCCATTGAGCAGGCTTTCTCTTGAAGAAGTGCTGTTCTGGGAGGAGCAGAGGGGATTATTAACAAAACAAAGGCCTAGGAGGGAGGGGCCAAAGGGCCCTGTAATAAGCCTCACCTTAAAAAATTCTAAAAAGCAAAAATTAAAAAAAAGACAGACAGACAGACAGAGCGAGAGAGTGAGAGGTAGAGAGAGACAATGATTGATTCAGAGACAAGAGATATGAAAGGGGTTTTCCTACCACGTGGGTTTTGTATGCTGGGAGCCCAGTTAGGAGTGGGACATCTTCATTTCTCCCAGCATGTCTAGATCTCAGGAGCCATTGAGCAGGCTTTCTCTTGAAGAAGGGCTGTTCACGTGGGTTTTGTATGCTGGAGGCCCAGTTAGGAGTGGGACATCTTCATTTCTCCCAGCATGTCTAGATCTCAGGAGCCATTGAGCAGGCTTTCTCTTGAAGAAGGGCTGTTCACGTGGGTTTTGTATGCTGGAGGCCCAGGTAGGAGTGGGACATCTTCATTTCTCCCAGCATGTCTAGATCTCAGGAGCCATTGAGCAGGCTTTCTCTTGAAGAAGGGCTGTTCACGTGGGTTTTGTATGCTGGAGGCCCAGTTAGGAGTGGGACATCTTCATTTCTCCCAGCATGTCTAGATCTCAGGAGCCATTGAGCAGGCTTTCTCTTGAAGAAGGGCTGTTCACGTGGGTTTTGTATGCTGGAGGCCCAGTTAGGAGTGGGACATCTTCATTTCTCCCAGCATGTCTAGATCTCAGGAGCCATTGAGCAGGCTTTCTCTTGAAGAAGGGATGTTCTGGGAGGAGCAGAGGGGATTATTAACAAAACAAAGGCCTAGGGGGGAGGGGCCAATGGGCCCTGTTAGAAGCCTCACCTTAAAAAATTCTAAAAAGCCAAAATTAAAAAAAAGGCAGACAGACAGACAGAGAGAGAGAGAGAGTGAGAGGTAGAGAGAGACAAAGATTGATTCAGAGACAGTAGATATGAAAGGGGTTTTCCTACCACGTGGGTTTTGTATGCTGGAGGCCCAGTTAGGAGTGGAACATCTTCATTTCTCCCAGCATGTCTAGATCTCAGGAGCCATTGAGCAGGCTTTCTCTTGAAGAAGGGCTGTTCACGTGGGTTTTGTATGCTGGAGGCCCAGTTAGGAGTGGGAAATCTTCATTTCTCCCAGCATGTCTAGATCTCAGGAGCCATTGAGCAGGCTTCTCTTGAAGAAGGGCTGTTCTGGGAGGAGCAGAGGGGATTATTAACAAAACAAAGGCCTAGGAGGGAGGGGCCAAAGGGCCCTGTAAGAAGCCTCACCTTAAAAAATTCTAAAAAGCAAAAATTAAAAAAAAATACAGACAGACAGACAGAGAGAGAGAGTGAGAGGTAGAGAGAGACAAAGATTGATTCAGAGACAGGAGATATGAAAGGGGTTTTCCTACCACGTGGGTTTTGTATGCTGGAGGCCCAGTTAGGAGTGGAACATCTTCATTTCTCCCAGCATGTCTAGATCTCAGGAGCCATTGAGCAGGCTTTCTCTTGAAGAAGGGCTGTTCACGTGGGTTTTGTATGCTGGAGGCCCAGTTAGGAGTGGGACATCTTCATTTCTCCCAGCATGTCTAGATCTCAGGAGCCATTGAGCAGGCTTTCTCTTGAAGAAGGACTGTTCACGTGGGTTTTGTATGCTGGAGGCCCAGTTAGGAGTGGGACATCTTCATTTCTCCCAGCATGTCTAGATCTCAGGAGCCATTGAGCAGGCTTTCTCTTGAAGAAGGGCTGTTCACGTGTGTTTTGTATGCTGGAGGCCCAGTTAGGAGTGGGACATCTTCATTCCTCCCAGCATGTCTAGATCTCAGGAGCCATTGAGCAGGCTTTCTCTTGAAGAAGGGCTGTTCACGTGGGTTTTGTATGCTGGAGGCCCAGTTAGGAGTGGGACATCTTCATTTCTCCCAGCATGTCTAGATCTCAGGAGCCATTGAGCAGGCTTTCTCTTGAAGAAGGGATGTTCTGGGAGGAGCAGAGGGGATTATTAACAAAACAAAGGCCTAGGGGGTAGGGGCCAATGGGCCCTGTTAGAAGCCTCACCTTAAAAAATTCTAAAAAGCAAAAATAAAAAAAAGGCAGACAGACAGACAGAGAGAGAGAGAGAGTGAGAGGTAGAGAGAGACAAAGATTGATTCAGAGACAGTAGATATGAAAGGGGTTTTCCTACCACGTCGCTTTTGTATGCTGGAGGCCCAGTTAGGAGTGGAACACCTTCATTTCTCCCAGCATGTCTAGATCTCAGGAGCCATTGATCAGGCTTTCTCTTGAAGAAGGGCTGTTCACGTGGGTTTTGTATGCTGGAGGCCCAGTTATTAGTGGGACATCTTCATTTCTCCCAGCATGTCTAGATCTCAGGAGACATTGAGCAGGCTTTCTCTTGAAGAAGGGCTGTTCTGGGAGGAGCAGAGGGGATTATTAACAAAACAAGGGCCTAGGAGGGAGGGGCCAAAGGGCCCTGTAAGAAGCCTCACCTTAAAAAATTCTAAAAAGCAAAAATTAAAAAAAGACAGACAGACAGAGAGAGAGAGAGAGTGAGAGGTAGAGAGAGTCAAAGATTGATTCAGAGACAGGAGATATGAAAGGGGTTTTCCTACCACGTGGGTTTTGTATGCTGGAGGCCCAGTTAGGAGTGGGACATCTTCATTTCTCCCAGCATGTCTAGATCTCAGGAGCCATTGAGCAGGCTTTCTCTTGAAGAAGGGCTGTTCACGCGGGTTTTGTATGCTGGAGGCCCAGATAGGAGTGGGACATCTTCATTTCTCCCAGCATGTCTAGATCTCAGGAGCCATTGAGCAGGCTTTCTCTTGAAGAAGGGCTGTTCTGGGAGGAGCAGAGGGGATTATTAACAAAACAAAGGCCTAGGAGGGAGGGGCCAAAGGGCCATGTAAGAAGCCTCACCTTAAAAAATTCTAATAAGCAAAAATTAAAAAAAAAGACAGACAGACAGACAGAGAGAGAGAGAGAGTGAGAGGTAGAGAGAGACAAAGATTGATTCAGAGACGGGAGATATGAAAGGGGTTTTCCTACCACGTGGGTTTTGTATGCTGGAGGCCCAGTTAGGAGTGGAACATCTTCATTTCTCCCAGCATGTCTAGATCTCAGGAGCCATTGAGCAGGCTTTCTCTTGAAGAAGGGCTGTTCACGTGGGTTTTGTATGCAGGAGGCCCAGTTAGGAGTGGGACATCTTCATTTCTCCCAGCATGTCTGGATCTCAGGAGCCATTGAGCAGGCTTTCTCTTGAAGAAGTGCTGTTCTGGGAGGAGCAGAGGGGATTATTAACAAAACAAAGGCCTAGGAGGGAGGGGCCAAAGGGCCCTGTAATAAGCCTCACCGTAAAAAATTCTAAAAAGCAAAAATTAAAAAAAAGACAGACAGACAGACAGAGCGAGAGAGTGAGAGGTAGAGAGAGACAATGATTGATTCAGAGACAAGAGATATGAAAGGGGTTTTCCTACCACGTGGGTTTTGTATGCTGGGAGCCCAGTTAGGAGTGGGACATCTTCATTTCTCCCAGCATGTCTAGATCTCAGGAGCCATTGAGCAGGCTTTCTCTTGAAGAAGGGCTGTTCACGTGGGTTTTGTATGCTGGAGGCCCAGTTAGGAGTGGGACATCTTCATTTCTCCCAGCATGTCTAGATCTCAGGAGCCATTGAGCAGGCTTTCTCTTGAAGAAGGGCTGTTCACGTGGGTTTTGTATGCTGGAGGCCCAGGTAGGAGTGGGACATCTTCATTTCTCCCAGCATGTCTAGATCTCAGGAGCCATTGAGCAGGCTTTCTCTTGAAGAAGGGCTGTTCACGTGGGTTTTGTATGCTGGAGGCCCAGTTAGGAGTGGGACATCTTCATTTCTCCCAGCATGTCTAGATCTCAGGAGCCATTGAGCAGGCTTTCTCTTGAAGAAGGGCTGTTCACGTGGGTTTTGTATGCTGGAGGCCCAGTTAGGAGTGGGACATCTTCATTTCTCCCAGCATGTCTAGATCTCAGGAGCCATTGAGCAGGCTTTCTCTTGAAGAAGGGATGTTCTGGGAGGAGCAGAGGGGATTATTAACAAAACAAAGGCCTAGGGGGGAGGGGCCAATGGGCCCTGTTAGAAGCCTCACCTTAAAAAATTCTAAAAAGCCAAAATTAAAAAAAAGGCAGACAGACAGACAGAGAGAGAGAGAGAGAGTGAGAGGTAGAGAGAGACAAAGATTGATTCAGAGACAGTAGATATGAAAGGGGTTTTCCTACCACGTGGGTTTTGTATGCTGGAGGCCCAGTTAGGAGTGGGACATCTTCATTTCTCCCAGCATGTCTAGATCTCAGGAGCCATTGAGCAGGCTTTCTCTTGAAGAAGGGATGTTCTGGGAGGAGCAGAGGGGATTATTAACAAAACAAAGGCCTAGCGGGGAGGGGCCAATGGGCCCTGTTAGAAGTCTCACCTTAAAAAATTCTAAAAAGCCAAAATTTAAAAAAAGACAGACAGAGAGACAGAGAGAGAGAGAGAGTGAGAGGTAGAGAGAGACAAAGATTGATTCAGAGACAGTAGATATGAAAGGGGTTTTCCTACCACGTGGGTTTTGTATGCTGGAGGCCCAGTTAGGAGTGGAACATCTTCATTTCTCCCAGCATGTCTAGATCTCAGGAGCCATTGAGCAGGCTTTCTCTTGAAGAAGGGCTGTTCACGTGGGTTTTGTATGCTGGAGGCCCAGTTAGGAGTGGGACATCTTCATTTCTCCCAGCATGTCTAGATCTCAGGAGCCATTGAGCAGGCTTTCTCTTGAAGAAGGGCTGTTCTGGGAGGAGCAGAGGGGATTATTAACAAAACAAAGGCCTAGGAGGGACGGCCAAAGGCCCTGTAAGAAGCCTCACCTTAAAAAATTCTAAAAAGCAAAAATTAAAAAAAAAGACAGACAGACAGACAGAGACAGAGAGAGAGAGAGTGAGAGGTAGAGAGAGACAAAGATTGATTTAGAGACAGTAGATATGAAAGGGGTTTTCCTACCACGTGGGTTTTGTATGCTGGAGGCCCAGTTAGGAGTGGAACATCTTCATTTCTCCCAGCATGTCTAGATCTCAGGAGCCATTGAGCAGGCTTTCTCTTGAAGAAGGGCTGTTCACGTGGGTTTTGTATGCTGGAGGCCCAGTTAGGAGTGGGACATCTTCATTTCTCCCAGCATGTCTAGATCTCAGGAGCCATTGAGCAGGCTTTCTCTTGAAGAAGGGCTGTTCACGTGGGTTTTGTATGCTGGAGGCCCAGTTATGAGTGGGACATCTTCATTTCTCCCAGCATGTCTAGATCTCAGGAGCCATTGAGCAGGCTTTCTCTTGAAGAAGGGCTGTTCACGTGGGTTTTGTATGCTGGAGGCCCAGTTAGGAGTGGGACATCTTCATTTCTCCCAGCATGTCTAGATCTCAGGAGCCATTGAGCAGGCTTTCTCTTGAAGAAGGGCTGTTCACGTGGGTTTTGTATGCTGGAGGCCCAGATAGGAGTGGGACATCTTCATTTCTCCCAGCATGTCTAGATCTCAGGAGCCATTGAGCAGGCTTTCTCTTGAAGAAGGGCTGTTCACGTGGGTTTTGTATGCTGGAGGCCCAGTTAGGAGTGGGACATCTTCATTTCTCCCAGCATGTCTAGATCTCAGGAGCCATTGAGCAGGCTTTCTCTTGAAGAAGGGCTGTTCACGTGGGTTTTGTATGCTGGAGGCCCAGTTAGGAGTGGGACATCTTCATTTCTCCCAGCATGTCTAGATCTCAGGAGCCATTGAGCAGGCTTTCTCTTGAAGAAGGGCTGTTCACGTGGGTTTTGTATGCTGGAGGCCCAGTTAGGAGTGGGACATCTTCATTTCTCCCAGCATGTCTAGATCTCAGGAGCCATTGAGCAGGCTTTCTCTTGAAGAAGGGCTGTTCACGTGGGTTTTGTATGCTGGAGGCCCGGTTAGGAGTGGGACATCTTCATTTCTCCCAGCATGTCTAGATCTCAGGAGCCATTGAGCAGGCTTTCTCTTGAAGAAGGGATGTTCTGGGAGGAGCAGAGGGGATTATTAACAAAACAAAGGCCTAGGAGGGAGGGGCCAAAGGGCCCTGTAAGAAGCCTCACCTTAAAAAATTCTAATAAGCAAAAATTTCAAAAAAAAGACAGACAGACAGACAGAGAGAGAGAGAGAGTGAGAGGTAGAGAGAGACAAAGATTGATTCAGAGACAGGAGATATGAAAGGGGTTTTCCTACCACGTGGGTTTTGTATGCTGGAGGCCCAGTTAGGAGTGGAACATCTTCATTTCTCCCAGCATGTCTAGATCTCAGGAGCCATTGAGCAGGCTTTCTCTTGAAGAAGGGCTGTTCACGTGGGTTTTGTATGCTGGAGGCCCAGTTAGGAGTGGGACATCTTCATTTCTCCCAGCATGTCAAGATCTCAGGAGCCATTGAGCAGGCTTTCTCTTGAAGAAGGGCTGTTCACGTGGGTTTTGTATGCTGGAGGCCCAGTTAGGAGTGGGACATCTTCATTTCTCCCAGCATGTCTAGATCTCAGGAGCCATTGAGCAGGCTTTCTCTTGAAGAAGGGCTGTTCACGTGGGTTTTGTATGCTGGAGGCCCTGTTAGGAGTGGGACATCTTCATTTCTCCCAGCATGTCTAGATCTCAGGAGCCATTGAGCAGGCTATCTCTTGAAGAAGGGCTGTTCTGGTAGGAGCAGAGGGGATTATTAACAAAACAAAGGCCTAGTAGGGAGGGGCCAAAGGGCCCTGTAAGAAGCCTCACCTTAAAAAATTCTAATAAGCAAAAATTTTAAAAAAAGACAGACAGACAGACAGAGAGAGAGAGAGAGTGAGAGGTAGAGAGAGACAAAGATTGATTCAGAGACAGGAGATATGAAAGGGGTTTTCCTACCACGTGGGTTTTGTATGCTGGAGGCCCAGTTAGGAGTGGAACATCTTCATTTCTCCCAGCATGTCTAGATCTCAGGAGCCATTGAGCAGGCTTTCTCTTGAAGAAGGGCTGTTCACGTGGGTTTTGAATGCTGGAGGCCCAGTTAGGAGTAGGACATCTACATTTCTCCCAGCATGTCTAGATCTCAGGAGCCATTGAGCAGGCTTTCTCTTGAAGGAGGGCTGTTCACGTGGGTTTTGTATGCTGGAGGCCCAGTTAGGAGTGGGACATCTTCATTTCTCCCAGCATGTCTAGATCTCAGGAGCCATTGAGCAGGCTTTCTCTTGAAGGAGGGCTGTTCACGTGGGTTTTGTATGCTGGAGGCCCAGTTAGGAGTGGGACATCTTCATTTCTCCCAGCATGTCTAGATCTCAGGAGCCATTGAGCAGGCTTTCTCTTGAAGGAGGGCTGTTCACGTGGGTATTGTATGCTGGAGGCCCAGTTAGGAGTGGGACATCTTCATTTCTCCCAGCATGTCTAGATCTCAGGAGCCATTGAGCAGGCTTTCTCTTGAAGAAGGGCTGTTCACGTGGGTTTTGTATGCTGGAGTCCTAGTTAGGAGTGGGACATCTTCATTTCTCCCAGCATGTCTAGATCTCAGGAGCCATTGAGCAGGCTTTCTCTTGAAGAAGGGCTGTTCTGGGAGGAGCAGAGGGGATTATTAACAAAACAAAAGCCTAGGAGGGAGGGGCCAAAGGGCCCTGTAAGAAGCCTCACCTTAAAAAATTCTAAAAAGCAAAAATCAAAAAAAAAGACAGACAGACAGAGAGAGAGAGAGAGAGAGAGAGAGAGAGGTAGAGAGAGACAAAGATTGATTCAGAGACAGGAGATATGAAAGGGGTTTTCCTACCACGTGGGTTTTGTATGCTGGAGGCCCAGTTAGGAGTGGAACATCTTCATTTCTCCCAGCATGCCTAGATCTCAGGAGCCATTGAGCAGGCTTTCTCTTGAAGAAGGGCTGTTCACGTGGGTTTTGTATGCTGGAGGCCCAGTTAGGAGTGGGACATCTTCATTTCTCCCAGCATGTCTAGATCTCAGGAGCCATTGAGCAGGCTTTCTCTTGAAGAAGGGCTGTTCACGTGGGTTTTGTATGCTGGAGGCCCAGTTAGGAGTGGGACATCTTCATTTCTCCCAGCATGTCTAGATCTCAGGAGCCATTGAGCAGGCTTTCTCTTGAAGAAGGGATGTTCTGGGAGGAGCAGAGGGGATTATTAACAAAACAATGGCCTAGGGGGGAGGGGCCAATGGGCCCTGTTAGAAGTCTCACCTTAAAAAATTCTAAAAAGCCAAAATTAAAAAAAAAGACAGACAGACAGACAGAGAGAGAGAGAGAGAGTGAGAGGTAGAGAGAGACAAAGATTGATTCAGAGACAGTAGATATGAAAGGGGTTTTCCTACCACGTGGGTTTTGTATGCTGGAGGCCCAGTTAGGAGTGGAACATCTTCATTTCTCCCAGCATGTCTAGATCTCAGGAGCCATTGAGCAGGCTTTCTCTTGAAGAAGGGCTGTTCACGTGGGTTTTGTATGCTGGAGGCCCAGTTAGGAGTGGGACATCTTCATTTCTCCCAGCATGTCTAGATCTCAGGAGCCATTGAGCAGGCTTTCTCTTGAAGAAGGGCTGTTCTGGGAGGAGCAGAGGGGATTATTAACAAAACAAAGGCCTAGGAGGGAGGGGCCAAAGGCCCTGTAAGAAGCCTCACCTTAAAAAATTCTAAAAAGCAAAAATTAAATAAAAAGACAGACAGACAGACAGAGACAGAGAGAGAGAGAGTGAGAGGTAGAGAGAGACAAAGATTGATTTAGAGACAGTAGATATGAAAGGGGTTTTCCTACCACGTGGGTTTTGTATGCTGGAGGCCCGGTTAGGAGTGGAACATCTTCATTTCTCCCAGCATGTCTAGATCTCAGGAGCCATTGATCAGGCTTTCTCTTGAAGAAGGGCTGTTCACGTGGGTTTTGTATGCTGGAGGCCCAGTTAGGAGTGGGACATCTTCATTTCTCCCAGCATGTCTAGATCTCAGGAGCCATTGAGCAGGCTTTCTCTTGAAGAAGGGCTGTTCTGGGAGGAGCAGAGGGGATTATTAACAAAACAAAGGCCTAGGAGGGAGGGGCCAAAGGCCCTGTAAGAAGCCTCACCTTAAAAAATTCTAAAAAGCAAAAATTAAAAAAAAGACAGACAGACAGACAGAGACAGAGAGAGAGAGAGTGAGAGGTAGAGAGAGACAAAGATTGATTTAGAGACAGTAGATATGAAAGGGGTTTTCCTACCACGTGGGTTTTGTATGCTGGAGGCCCAGTTAGGAGTGGAACATCTTCATTTCTCCCAGCATGTCTAGATCTCAGGAGCCATTGAGCAGGCTTTCTCTTGAAGAAGGGCTGTTCACGTGGGTTTTGTATGCTGGAGGCCCAGTTAGGAGTGGGACATCTTCATTTCTCCCAGCATGTTTAGATCTCAGGAGCCATTGAGCAGGCTTTCTCTTGAAGAAGGGCTGTTCACGTGAGTTTTGTATGCTGGAGGCCCAGTTAGGAGTGGGACATCTTCATTTCTCCCAGCATGTCTAGATCTCAGGAGCCATTGAGCAGGCTTTCTCTTGAAGAAGGGCTGTTCACGTGGGTTTTGTATGCTGGAGGCCCAGTTAGGAGTGGGACATCTTCATTTCTCCCAGCATGTCTAGATCTCAGGAGCCATTGAGCAGGCTTTCTCTTGAAGAAGGGCTGTTCACGTGGGTTTTGTATGCTGGAGGCCCAGTTAGGAGTGGGACATCTTCATTTCTCCCAGCATGTCTAGATCTCAGGAGCCATTGAGCAGGCTTTCTCTTGAAGAAGGGCTGTTCACGTGGGTTTTGTATGCTGGAGGCCCAGTTAGGAGTGGGACATCTTCATTTCTCCCAGCATGTCTAGATCTCAGGAGCCATTGAGCAGGCTTTCTCTTGAAGAAGGGCTGTTCACGTGGGTTTTGTATGCTGGAGGCCCAGTTAGGAGTGGGACATCTTCATTTCTCCCAGCATGTCTAGATCTCAGGAGCCATTGAGCAGGCTTTCTCTTGAAGAAGGGCTGTTCACGTGGGTTTTGTATGCTGGAGGCCCAGTTAGGAGTGGGACATCTTCATTTCTCCCAGCATGTCTAGATCTCAGGAGCCATTGAGCAGGCTTTCTCTTGAAGAAAGGCTGTTCACGTGGGTTTTGTATGCTGGAGGCCCAGTTAGGAGTGGGACATCTTCATTTCTCCCAGCATGTCTAGATCTCAGGAGCCATTGAGCAGGCTTTCTCTTGAAGAAGGGCTGTTCACGTGGGTTTTGTATGCTGGAGGCCCAGTTAGGAGTGGGACATCTTCATTTCTCCCAGCATGTCTAGATCTCAGGAGCCATTGAGCAGGCTTTCTCTTGAAGAAGGACTGTTCACGTGGGTTTTGTATGCTGGAGGCCCAGTTAGGAGTGGGACATCTTCATTTCTCCCAGCATGTCTAGATCTCAGGAGTCATTGAGCAGGCTTTCTCTTGAAGAAGGGATGTTCTGGGAGGAGCAGAGGGGA
>JAKSZU010000003.1:128996131-129003631 GCA_026018925.1 Tupaia tana
AGCATGTCTAGATCTCAGGAGCCATTGAGCAGGCTTTCTCTTGAAGAAGGGCTGTTCACGTGGGTTTTTTATGCTGGAGGCCGAGTTAGGAGTGGGACATCTTCATTTCTCCCAGCATGTCTAGATCTCAGGAGCCATTGAGCAGGCTTTCTCTTGAAGAAGGGCTGTTCTGGGAGGAGCAGAGGGGATTATTAACAAAACAAAGGCCTAGGAGGGAGGGGCCAAAGGGCCCTGTAAGAAGCCTCACCTTAAAAAATTCTAAAAAGCAAAAATTAAAAAAAAAAGACAGACAGACAGAGAGAGAGAGTGAGAGGTAGAGAGAGACAAAGATTGATTCAGAGACAGGAGATATGAAAGGGGTTTTCCTACCACGTGTGTTTTGTACGCTGGAGGCCCAGTTAGGAGTGGAACATCTTCATTTCTCCCAGCATGTCTAGATCTCAGGAGCCATTGAGCAGGCTTTCTCTTGAAGAAGGGCTGTTCACGTGGGTTTTGTATGCTGGAGGCCCAGTTAGGAGTGGGACATCTTCATTTCTCCCAGCATGTCTAGATCTCAGGAGCCATTGAGCAGGTTTTCTCTTGAAGAAGGACTGTTCACGTGGGTTTTGTATGCTGGAGGCCCAGTTAGGAGTGGGACATCTTCATTTCTCCCAGCATGTCTAGATCTCAGGAGCCATTGAGCAGGCTTTCTCTTGAAGAAGGGATGTTCTGGGAGGAGCAGAGGGGATTATTAACAAAACAAAGGCCTAGCGGGGAGGGGCCAATGGGCCCTGTTAGAAGTCTCACCTTAAAAAATTCTAAAAAGCCAAAATTAAAAAAAAGACAGACAGAGAGACAGAGAGAGAGAGAGAGTGAGAGGTAGAGAGAGACAAAGATTGATTCAGAGACAGTAGATATGAAAGGGGTTTTCCTACCACGTGGGTTTTGTATGCTGGAGGCCCAGTTAGGAGTGGAAAATCTTCATTTCTCCCAGCATGTCTAGATCTCAGGAGCCATTGAGCAGGCTTTCTCTTGAAGAAGGGCTGTTCACGTGGGTTTTGTATGCTGGAGGCCCAGTTAGGAGTGGGACATCTTCATTTCTCCCAGCATGTCTAGATCTCAGGAGTCATTGAGCAGGCTTTCTCTTGAAGAAGGGCTGTTCTGGGAGGAGCAGAGGGGATTATTAACAAAACAAAGGCCTAGGAGGGAGGGGCCAAAGGCCCTGTAAGAAGCCTCACCTTAAAAAATTCTAAAAAGCAAAAATTAAAAAAAAAGACAGACAGACAGACAGAGACAGAGAGAGAGAGAGTGAGAGGTAGAGAGAGACAAAGATTGATTTAGAGACAGTAGATATGAAAGGGGTTTTCCTACCACGTGGGTTTTGTATGCTGGAGGCCCAGTTAGGAGTGGAACATCTTCATTTCTCCCAGCATGTCTAGATCTCAGGAGCCATTGAGCAGGCTTTCTCTTGAAGAAGGGCTGTTCACGTGGGTTTTGTATGCTGGAGGCCCAGTTAGGAGTGGGACATCTTCATTTCTCCCAGCATGTCTAGATCTCAGGAGCCATTGAGCAGGCTTTCTCTTGAAGAAGGGCTGTTCACGTGGGTTTTGTATGCTGGAGGCCCAGTTAGGAGTGGGACATCTTCATTTCTCCCAGCATGTCTAGATCTCAGGAGCCATTGAGCAGGCTTTCTCTTGAAGAAGGGCTGTTCACGTGGGTTTTGTATGCTGGAGGCCCAGTTAGGAGTGGGACATCTTCATTTCTCCCAGCATTTCTAGATCTCAGGAGCCATTGAGCAGGCTTTCTCTTGAAGAAGGGCTGTTCACGTGGGTTTTGTATGCTGGAGGCCCAGTTAGGAGTGGGACATCTTCATTTCTCCCAGCATGTCTAGATCTCAGGAGCCATTGAGCAGGCTTTCTCTTGAAGAAGGGCTGTTCACGTGGGTTTTGTATGCTGGAGGCCCAGTTAGGAGTGGGACATCTTCATTTCTCCCAGCATGTCTAGATCTCAGGAGCCATTGAGCAGGCTTTCTCTTGAAGAAGGGCTGTTCACGTGGGTTTTGTATGCTGGAGGCCCAGTTAGGAGTGGGACATCTTCATTTCTCCCAGCATGTCTAGATCTCAGGAGCCATTGAGCAGGCTTTCTCTTGAAGAAAGGCTGTTCACGTGGGTTTTGTATGCTGGAGGCCCAGTTAGGAGTGGGACATCTTCATTTCTCCCAGCATGTCTAGATCTCAGGAGCCATTGAGCAGGCTTTCTCTTGAAGAAGGGCTGTTCACGTGGGTTTTGTATGCTGGAGGCCCAGTTAGGAGTGGGACATCTTCATTTCTCCCAGCATGTCTAGATCTCAGGAGCCATTGAGCAGGCTTTCTCTTGAAGAAGGACTGTTCACGTGGGTTTTGTATGCTGGAGGCCCAGTTAGGAGTGGGACATCTTCATTTCTCCCAGCATGTCTAGATCTCAGGAGCCATTGAGCAGGCTTTCTCTTGAAGAAGGGATGTTCTGGGAGGAGCAGAGGGGATTATTAACAAAACAAAGGCCTAGCGGGGAGGGGCCAATGGGCCGTGTTAGAAGTCTCACCTTAAAAAATTCTAAAAAGCCAAAATTAAAAAAAAGACAGACAGAGAGACAGAGAGAGAGAGAGAGAGTGAGAGGTAGAGAGAGACAAAGATTGATTCAGAGACAGTAGATATGAAAGGGGTTTTCCTACCACGTGGGTTTTGTATGCTGGAGGCCCAGTTAGGAGTGGAACATCTTCATTTCTCCCAGCATGTCTAGATCTCAGGAGCCATTGAGCAGGCTTTCTCTTGAAGAAGGGCTGTTCACGTGGGTTTTGTATGCTGGAGGCCCAGTTAGGAGTGGGACATCTTCATTTCTCCCAGCATGTCTAGATCTCAGGAGCCATTGAGCAGGCTTTCTCTTGAAGAAGGGCTGTTCTGGGAGGAGCAGAGGGGATTATTAACAAAACAAAGGCCTAGGAGGGAGGGGCCAAAGGCCCTGTAAGAAGCCTCACCTTAAAAAATTCTAAAAAGCAATAATTAAAAAAAAAGACAGACAGACAGACAGAGACAGAGAGAGAGAGAGTGAGAGGTAGAGAGAGACAAAGATTGATTTAGAGACAGTAGATATGAAAGGGGTTTTCCTACCTCGTGGGTTTTGTATGCTGGAGGCCCAGTTAGGAGTGGAACATCTTCATTTCTCCCAGCATGTCTAGATCTCAGGAGCCATTGAGCAGGCTTTCTCTTGAAGAAGGGCTGTTCACGTGGGTTTTGTATGCTGGAGGCCCAGTTAGGAGTGGGACATCTTCATTTCTCCCAGCATGTCTAGATCTCAGGAGCCATTCAGCAGGCTTTCTCTTGAAGAAGGGCTGTTCACGTGGGTTTTGTATGCTGGAGGCCCAGTTAGGAGTGGGACATCTTCATTTCTCCCAGCATGTCTAGATCTCAGGAGCCATTGAGCAGGCTTTCTCTTGAAGAAGGGCTGTTCACGTGGGTTTTGTATGCTGGAGGCCCAGTTAGGAGTGGGACATCTTCATTTCTCCCAGCATGTCTAGATCTCAGGAGCCATTGAGCAGGCTTTCTCTTGAAGAAGGGCTGTTCACGTGGGTTTTGTATGCTGGAGGCCCAGTTAGGAGTAGCATGTCTAGATCTCAGGGATTGAGCAGGCTCTTCACGTGGGTTTTGTATGCTGGAGTCCCAGTTAGGAGTGGGACATGTCTAGATCTCAGGAGCCATTGAGCAGGCTTTCTCTTGAAGAAGGGATGTTCTGGGAGGAGCAGAGGGGATTATTAACAAAACAAAGGCCTAGGAGGGAGGGGCCAAATTGCCCTGTAAGAAGCCTCACCTTAAAAAATTCTAATAAGCAAAAATTTAAAAAAAAGACAGACAGACAGACAGAGAGAGAGAGAGAGTGAGAGGTAGAGAGAGACAAAGATTGATTCAGAGACAGGAGATATGAAAGGGGTTTTCCTACCACGTGGGTTTTGTATGCTGGAGGCCCAGTTAGGAGTGGAACATCTTCATTTCTCCCAGCATGTCTAGATCTCAGGAGCCATTGAGCAGGCTTTCTCTTGAAGAAGGGCTGTTCACGTGGGATTTGAATGCTGGAGGCCCAGTTAGGAGTAGGACATCTACATTTCTCCCAGCATGTCTAGATCTCAGGAGCCATTGAGCAGGCTTTCTCTTGAAGGAGGGCTGTTCACGTGGGTTTTGTATGCTGGAGGCCCAGTTAGGAGTGGGACATCTTCATTTCTCCCAGCATGTCTAGATCTCAGGAGCCATTGAGCAGGCTTTCTCTTGAAGAAGGGCTGTTCTGGGAGGAGCAGAGGGGATTATTAACAAAACAAAGGCCTAGGAGGGAGGGGCCAAAGGCCCTGTAAGAAGCCTCACCTTAAAAAATTCTAAAAAGCAATAATTAAAAAAAAAGACAGACAGACAGACAGAGACAGAGAGAGAGAGAGTGAGAGGTAGAGAGAGACAAAGATTGATTTAGAGACAGTAGATATGAAAGGGGTTTTCCTACCACGTGGGTTTTGTATGCTGGAGGCCCAGTTAGGAGTGGAACATCTTCATTTCTCCCAGCATGTCTAGATCTCAGGAGCCATTGAGCAGGCTTTCTCTTGAAGAAGGGCTGTTCACGTGGGTTTTGTATGCTGGAGGCCCAGTTAGGAGTGGGACATCTTCATTTCTCCCAGCATGTCTAGATCTCAGGAGCCATTCAGCAGGCTTTCTCTTGAAGAAGGGCTGTTCACGTGGGTTTTGTATGCTGGAGGCCCAGTTAGGAGTGGGACATCTTCATTTCTCCCAGCATGTCTAGATCTCAGGAGCCATTGAGCAGGCTTTCTCTTGAAGAAGGGCTGTTCACGTGGGTTTTGTATGCTGGAGGCCCAGTTAGGAGTGGGACATCTTCATTTCTCCCAGCATGTCTAGATCTCAGGAGCCATTGAGCAGGCTTTCTCTTGAAGAAGGGCTGTTCACGTGGGTTTTGTATGCTGGAGGCCCAGTTAGGAGTGGGACATCTTCATTTCTCCCAGCATGTCTAGATCTCAGGAGCCATTGAGCAGGCTTTCTCTTGAAGAAGGGCTGTTCACGTGGGTTTTGTATGCTGGAGTCCCAGTTAGGAGTGGGACATCTTCATTTCTCCCAGCATGTCTAGATCTCAGGAGCCATTGAGCAGGCTTTCTCTTGAAGAAGGGATGTTCTGGGAGGAGCAGAGGGGATTATTAACAAAACAAAGGCCTAGGAGGGAGGGGCCAAATTGCCCTGTAAGAAGCCTCACCTTAAAAAATTCTAATAAGCAAAAATTTAAAAAAAAGACAGACAGACAGACAGAGAGAGAGAGAGAGTGAGAGGTAGAGAGAGACAAAGATTGATTCAGAGACAGGAGATATGAAAGGGGTTTTCCTACCACGTGGGTTTTGTATGCTGGAGGCCCAGTTAGGAGTGGAACATCTTCATTTCTCCCAGCATGTCTAGATCTCAGGAGCCATTGAGCAGGCTTTCTCTTGAAGAAGGGCTGTTCACGTGGGATTTGAATGCTGGAGGCCCAGTTAGGAGTAGGACATCTACATTTCTCCCAGCATGTCTAGATCTCAGGAGCCATTGAGCAGGCTTTCTCTTGAAGGAGGGCTGTTCACGTGGGTTTTGTATGCTGGAGGCCCAGTTAGGAGTGGGACATCTTCATTTCTCCCAGCATGTCTAGATCTCAGGAGCCATTGAGCAGGCTTTCTCTTGAAGGAGGGCTGTTCACGTGGGTTTTGTATGCTGGAGGCCCAGTTAGGAGTGGAACATCTTCAGATTTTGAGCTTTCTCTTGAAGGAGGGCTGTTCAGTGGGTATTGTATGCATGTGGAACTAGATCTCAGGAGCCATTGAGCAGGCTTTCTCTTGAAGAAGGGCTGTTCACGTGGGTTTTGTATGCTGGAGGCCCAGTTAGGAGTGGGACATCTTCATTTCTCCCAGCATGTCTAGATCTCAGGAGCCATTGAGCAGGCTTTCTCTTGAAGAAGGGATGTTCTGGGAGGAGCAGAGGGGATTATTAACAAAACAAAAGCCTAGGAGGGAGGGGCCAAAGGGCCCTGTAAGAAGCCTCACCTTAAAAAATTCTAAAAAGCAAAAATCAAATAAAAAGACAGACAGACAGAGAGAGAGAGAGAGAGAGAGAGAGAGAGGTAGAGAGAGACAAAGATTGATTCAGAGACAGGAGATATGAAAGGGGTTTTCCTACCACGTGGGTTTTGTATGCTGGAGGCCCAGTTAGGAGTGGAACATCTTCATTTCTCCCAGCATGCCTAGATCTCAGGAGCCATTGAGCAGGCTTTCTCTTGAAGAAGGGCTGTTCACGTGGGTTTTGTATGCTGGAGGCCCAGTTAGGAGTGGGACATCTTCATTTCTCCCAGCATGTCTAGATCTCAGGAGCCATTGAGCAGGCTTTCTCTTGAAGAAGGGCTGTTCACGTGGGTTTTGTATGCTGGAGGCCCAGTTAGGAGTGGGACATCTTCATTTCTCCCAGCATGTCTAGATCTCAGGAGCCATTGAGCAGGCTTTCTCTTGAAGAAGGGCTGTTCACGTGGGTTTTGTATGCTGGAGGCCCAGTTAGGAGTGGGACATCTTCATTTCTCCCAGCATGTCTAGATCTCAGGAGCCATTGAGCAGGCTTTCTCTTGAAGAAGGGCTGTTCACGTGGGTTTTGTATGCTGGAGGCCCAGTTAGGAGTGGGACATCTTCATTTCTCCCAGCATGTCTAGATCTCAGGAGCCATTGAGCAGGCTTTCTCTTGAAGAAGGGCTGTTCACGTGGGTTTTGTATGCTGGAGGCCCAGTTAGGAGTGGGACATCTTCATTTCTCCCAGCATGTCTAGATCTCAGGAGCCATTGAGCAGGCTTTCTCTTGAAGAAAGGCTGTTCACGTGGGTTTTGTATGCTGGAGGCCCAGTTAGGAGTGGGACATCTTCATTTCTCCCAGCATGTCTAGATCTCAGGAGCCATTGAGCAGGCTTTCTCTTGAAGAAGGGCTGTTCACATGGGTTTTGTATGCTGGAGGCCCAGTTAGGAGTGGGACATCTTCATTTCTCCCAGCATGTCTAGATCTCAGGAGCCATTGAGCAGGCTTTCTCTTGAAGAAGGACTGTTCACGTGGGTTTTGTATGCTGGAGGCCCAGTTAGGAGTGGGACATCTTCATTTCTCCCAGCATGTCTAGATCTCAGGAGCCATTGAGCAGGCTTTCTCTTGAAGAAGGGATGTTCTGGGAGGAGCAGAGGGGATTATTAACAAAACAAAGGCCTAGCGGGGAGGGGCCAATGGGCCCTGTTAGAAGTCTCACCTTAAAAAATTCTAAAAAGCCAAAATTAAAAAAAAGACAGACAGAGAGACAGAGAGAGAGAGAGAGAGTGAGAGGTAGAGAGAGACAAAGATTGATTCAGAGACAGTAGATATGAAAGGGGTTTTCCTACCACGTGGGTTTTGTATGCTGGAGGCCCAGTTAGGAGTGGAACATCTTCATTTCTCCCAGCATGTCTAGATCTC